>JAQFYC010001643.1:0-32227 GCA_034694165.1 Tomocerus mixtus | reverse complement strand
GGTTTGCTTACTAAGGTTGACAGTTAATGTTATTTGTATTCCATATGTCTACAAACAAAATACACAGGCAGTAACCAAACATTAACTTAATTTCACAAGTTGTTCCTTCATTCCATTGGTATCTTGGGTCAATAGGGGCTACTGTTATAAACGAAACGTGTGCATGTGTATATAGCACCTATAGAATGCTAGCTGTGTAATATTATACAATAAACGAAACTTCTGCAGATAAGTAACAAAGAATCACGTGCAAAACGTCCGGAGGCAATGCATTATTTACATTTATGCAAAAATATGTTACATCTGCCACTTTAAATATACGAATTTACATACAGCTTACTAATTAATGCGGCATCTTATCCTATGCTTCCATGTACGTAGACGTCTACGAGTGGATTCGATTTGTTTATTTGAGCTCGACGCATTATAATTAGTGGATGGGAAGGGATGGCCAGTAAAAAATCAAACGTTACGATCTAGCTTCCAACATCCAACCGATAGATTAATGCATACATATCGCAGAACAGAACAGGTAATGTAATAAACCTTTAAGAGAGGAGCACCTGACATGAAAATAAAATCAATATTATACTATTATTCGTCTACGTCTACCTTGCCAATTATACTTACATCTCTAAGAACAGAACACTCTTCATTATATAATCATAAAAGGGAGCTAACGATACTTAAAGCTATCTACATTTCTGAATCTGAGAAGAGTAGCTAATATATCAACATATAAACTATTCAATGTTGTTTTATAACTTTGCCAATAATACTAATTAACATGCATTGACCATCCTTTATTCCTCGAGATGAAAAACTTGTGTACATTGCATTACGTACTTACTCTAACATTATATTACTATTGTATGTAGTAGGTATGAGCAAATGTTCAATGAATTCCTCATCATTTTCGACGTAAAGAACCATTAGTCAGATCAGGTAAGTTGTTAGTGCAATATATTTCATATCACGAAAGCAGAACAGAACACTATTTAAATTTAATTTGACAAAAAATAACTCCTGTATTCACAATGTGCGCCAGGCCAGGCCCAGGCTCTTCTTCATCACTTAAAAATTATCTTTTAACATTAACTACTAATGTAAACAATGGAAATGGTGAAAAAGAATTAGTTTACCTATCTGATTAGGTATTCCTAAAGTGTATGTATGTACTTCGGTAAAAGTGAAATTTTTCAAAACAGTCACATTGTAGCTACAGGAGAAGCATTAAAATATGGTTAGCATTAACTATTGTGTTTAATGTGAATGCAAATGTTCTAAATAAACTTAATTATGACTCACGATGACTACTACACTGTGTACTGTGAATTGATGAAAAATAAATGAAATGATCAGTAGTCAAACTACATCAACGCAGACATACATCCATACCTATCTAGCACTAATAGTAGTGTATAGAGACTAATATACTATTCAGAAATCGAGAAGCTGAAAGCAGCCGTCTTTCCAAGTCCAACAGGGAAATTAGCATGTAAACTATAATAAATTAAACAGATCGATTCAATAAAGATTAACGAGCAAGGTTAAATTGTTCACACAAAATATAAGCAGAGCAACTAACATTAACTTCCAAATACAGATTTACACAGCTACTATTTATGATTATCCTAATCCAATCCTAAAAAATTTATCTGTATACATACTTACAAAGTACAACAGTCTTTATTAAAGAAACAATACACTCCTGGTCTGGCCTGGCCTGATCTGCTTAACTTTTATATCCTAATCTATCTATGTACTCTCTTGCGAAGAATCAATGAAAGGAAAGTAATTTATTTGAATAATGCAATTTTATGTGCTTATGTGTACAGTATAATATAAAATAAAATCATCTTAAACAAGAAAGGACGACTACTAAGATACTTTACTACTACACATAAACAGCTCGAAGCTTTTCTCTCTGCAACTTTGAACTTGTGGATTGGATGTGATATTCTGGCTTGACTCTGTGCGTCGGCAGATATAAATTGATGGAAAAATCTGCAATAATAATAAAGGTTCTCAAGTATGATTAATAGTAAATAATGGGCAGGTTCGAGGAGCTATTATCTATAATAATAATGAGTAAGTACGAGTATACAAGACAAGTACTGATTGTGAGAAACACTCACCGCGTCAAGTCAACTTAGAGAACTGTATACACAGTACACAATATAATACACCTTCAACATTCAAACTTCAACCCCAGCCTTCCTTTTTCGGTGTATCAGTCAGCAGAAAAGAAAACATGAGACAAGACAAGAATACCTACATTAGATATTACCTCAAGTTAAGAAAAAATTACAGAAATACACACATACCTCAACTAAACTAATCTCTCTATATTATGTAAAGGAGATATTAAAACATTTATGTATTTGTAGTATGCAGTAAAATATTAGTTATGTACATATAAATATAATAAACAGAACACTTACATAGCACTATTACTTATACTAATCTCAAGATTATTATTATAATAATTCCTTTATTACATAGCTAAGCTGATCTCTTTCATACTTGCTATGTACATATAGATATTTGTTTCGATCTACTCTAATTGCTTTAGATTTCATTACAATTACAATATCCTAACTCACTCAGTTCCAATCTTTCAATGTGTTAAGTTAAGCATCAAGAAGTTACAGATGGCCAACTTGATTCCATGAGTCGGTTCGGCATGACTGCTTTCCTCTAGGCTTTACATTACTTAACAAAACCAAACCAAACCACACATAAAATATACAATACACATAATAATATTATGATTTGCATTAGTAGCCTGGTCTGGTCTGGTTTAGGTTCCTTTGTATTCCTTATGTAAGTACTTACACACATCACAGGTACACCCAACCGTCTTTTTGTTTGAATCTTGTCTTGTTTTGTCCATTTATGTATGCATGTATGTATATAGTATACTAATATTGAAAAGAAGGATGATGAACAGAGTGTTGAGTCGGTGCTCATGAAAGCAAAATAACCAAATTAAAGTTCTGAATAAAAAAAGCAGTTAAGAAGTTGAAGATAAAGAAGCTCCAGTACAAGTCCAAGTCCTACTCATATTCTAGCACCATTACAACATACAAACAACTAACATCACACTAGCAGCACCATACCAGGGCTTTATATACTCTGTCCGTGGACGTCGGTAATATGTAATGTGAGACAAGACAAGTAAAATTAAATCTAGTCAGTCTAAGTTGATCTTGAACTTGTTCTATTCTATTGCTGTCCTGTCCTATCCTTCGGTGGGTCGGTCCAGTCGCTCTTTTCCCGTCATTTATTTAACTTCTATGTATCTATGCTTGCTTTAGAGCTATTATTCTACTTAGCTAACTAAATCGTTTCTCTTAAACAATTGCTTTTTTCATTGGATGTGTCAGGATATATTTTACTGATTTACTATCATAAGTAATACAGGCATGACATACTACATACAGGTGGAATAAATACCATAAGCTCATGCTCAATATAATTTCTGATTCATTACATACGAGATTACTATTTGTACAACCAACCAACCATCTGAATCTTTCATCTATTATGAAAGATTAGTAGCAAACTTTGCTTCTGAGTATTTGCGTTTGTATTTATTCGAGTCAAAATTATTATATTTATCTCTGAAGTCTTTGCTGTCCCGGCTCATGTTACCTGTTAACGTTAATAAATTAGGATTTGAAACTGAAACATCAAATTGAAATAGACTACGTTTTACTAATAAATTTCGCATTGATTTATAATTAAATATACTATAGTGCAATAGTAGGGAATGTGTGTTCACAGAATTGTATTTACTTAAGCTTACCGGAATCAAGATTCTTGAAGCCAAACTATCGCATATGTATTCATGTCAATAGACGATAATAAATTAAGAAAAATAAATTCCTTATATGATTGCACTTTTGTTTAGAATGCAAGGGAAGGTATACTACACCCAAGTAGATGATAGTTTTCTAAGCTATTAGCAATTACTATTTAGTGAATTCAGTTGAGTTTATTGCATGTATGTATGTTGAATGCATTTTATTTTCCAGACTAGTTACCTTTTAAGTTTAACAAACAAAAAGGTTAAGTCCGGCTAGATATACTATATCCATACCATTCCACGCTAACAGCTGAGTTTACTTAAGCCAGCAATTTTGTAGCCTTTAGCCTCATCGTGGTCTAAACACAGAGAGACAAAAGCGACTTGAAAGGCAGACTGTTAACTGTAAGTATACTATATACAAATAATATATTTCCTTGTGTGCTTTGTCTCGATTGAGTTAAAGATGTAAGTTTTTAATGTGTGTTGTGTGTATGTAGTTTGTTTGTGCTCTCCTTCATTTCTTTCGACAAAATATCTGTGCAAGTATTTTATGTACATAATAATTGGTAATGTGGGAATGAATGGTTGAAGCTTGAGTTAGTAGAACACGGCTTGATGATTAGAGGGCCCGATGAAATCAAGCTGCCGTACTTGTAGCCGAGTCAAAACAAGTCGACTAGAGATGCTAACGCTAAAGTAAAGCCTGTCTTAAAAGTCAGCCTACAATCCAATCCAATCCACTGCCCATAATATTATAAGACACCTTATCGCATCGGCGTGAATGATTATGTTCGTGTGTATTAAATGACGAGACTTTTCCTTATACTTTTATGTATATTACGTATCCTAGTATAAGATAAATTCACTCAGCAAGACTTCATACACACACCTAATGATATAGAAGGAAAGGAATAGCGAAAACCGGGGCTGAACTACCCTGCCTGCTCTATCCTTCCGTCTGATCCTATTCACTCGTCCGCCTGTTCCTTTACACGACTAATATCTCATTATATGCAAATAGGATTAGGAAGGCCATCCTTAAAAACAAATTGCATTTGAATATGTGGACAAACAAGAAACCTGTTCGTTCTATCTACTAAATACTACCTATGTACATACGTACATACGCATTACAGTATACTTTATAGTTACTTATTACCTAATACGTTTAAAATTTCTTGAACATTTATCTTTTTCTCCAGTGCATTTCCTATCAATTTCGTAATGACTGGTTCAATTTGCTTTTCCTTCCTCGTTTAACTTACTTATCGTAGAATTGTAAACTCCACTTTTATTTCAATTTCTAAATTACATTAATTAAATCAGAGCACATAGTAGCAGTACACTTCTGAATAGATACCTATTTATTTTAATATGTAGGCAACGAATGTTACTCAAGGAAAGGCTTCTTTTATAAAACTCGACAAACTACATGTATGCTAATTGCTCAGTAAATCAGCAATTTTTACGAAAAGGGTTAGTTTAAATGGGTTACTTACAAGGAACATTTAAAAACGGAAGGATATTTTAGTAACTTAATTAACCCGACCCAGAGTGTGATTAATAACACGGGACATAATAATAGCAAATTGTATGTAAAATCAGTTCGAGAGTATTTTTAATTTAGTCAACTGAGAATACATACATAAATCCTTGAAAGGCTATACTAATTTTATAAAAATGTCAAATAAAATTTTAACGTCTATTTCAACATGTTCAATGAGTTAAACCAGGAGATATGAAACAAAGGATAAGATTCCTTCGATCTCTCGAATTGTAATTCCTTGTTAGCTAAATAATTTATAAGATATTTCCAAAGCATTTTATTTCCATTAAATTGTCTGTTCGTATTTATAAGAATTATAGTACATAATATATAGACCACTTGAAATTCAGCGTACAAGATGGAAACCCTTTCGTTCCTTATTACAAGAGCACGAAGTGCCATTAATTTTAAAACTTTTTCGAAGGAAATTGCAGCTGTCAATTTAATGTCAGCCAAAGCCAAGATAGCTTACTAATACAATTTGCTACAAAACTGTATTTCGTGTTGGGAATAGTAAGAATTGGGAATGAAGAGGCAAAATCCTTAATCAGATCACAAAACGCTTTTCCGTAAACTTATAAATTATGGAATTAACAATATTACCCCCAAAACGTAGTCTGACTTGAGACTGGACTTTCATGACAAGTTGGCCATAAGTCATTGTTATGATACAACTTGAATTGAATGGGGGAAAACGGCCATAAACCAATTAAACACAATAACGTCAACGTCACCTCACCTCTTAACCCTAGCTTCATGCTCAACGTTGAGTTGATTTGTTGTGTTAACTAAAAGTATAGGAATTTTCCAAGAAACCAAATTTCAATTTAAGTTTTAAAGCTACTGTTCTGCTCTGATATGATTACTTATGTGCAAAAGTAAAGTAAGCAAGGTTCTTTGAGATGACTGCTAACTAATTTGCCTGCAGCCGTCTTTACCTAATATTCATAACTTTAATATGTTTTCGCACTTTGGGTTCCATCCCCCTGACATTAGTTATTAGTATTGAGCTCATTCTTCACACTGTCTATGTACACGACAAGTTGTTAGTTGCTTATTAAGGTAGTTCATTACAGTATGCAAATTGTTATCTTTTAATCAAGCAGTGCAACCGTTTTTGGCAACAACATTTCGTAGAGATAGAGTAATAGGTACATGATTTACATTATTATTTTGAGTAGCAAAGTTTCAAATAAGACAGCACAAAGCAAACTTGAAGTTCCTATTCTCTTGGATGCGAAAATAATTGTTATTCACAGCCAACATTTTTGATATGCGAACAAAATATGTTTGCAAATTCTGACGGAATACATAATTTTTGCCATTACCTATTAAATATTCATTGCTTTGCTTGGATAATTTGGCAAACAGATTATTAGAGAAGTAACTTACTGAATTATACCTTTGCACAGTGAGAATAGAACTCACACATCACTCAACATTATACGAGAATGAGAGAAGTGCGAGCGTAGTACAGTAAATAATACAGTAGTATGCTTTCCTAAATATTATAATGTTCAATATAAACCCATTATTTTTTGTATGGTAAATTCAAGCGAAATGCGGATACATGTTGTAGGCTACAGTTAAATGCTAGTACGCATACAAGAAGCACTACGTTTGTCAACACCGAGAAAATAATTCCCTATCAAATTAACATACCAGTAGCAACTGAAACAAAATAGTATTATTCATATGAAATATGCGAACTTTATGTATACTATTATATACAGAATGTTGCTCACAATCAATAAAATTACATTCATTATGTGTGTTTTTATTCCATGTGCAAAGTTTATTGAAATTTAAGGAATTTGTCAATATATTAACTGGGAAACACGCTTTATGCACAACGGGATTTAAAATCATATTTCAGAGAAGAATATTGCAATCCAATTAGTTGGAGGAATCTTCAATACCCATATATGTATTGTTAAACTGACATTAGGTTACATTTAAAAGCCCGCATGAAAATTAGCTATGGTTTTAATAATAGACGAAAGAAGTCCTTGTATCTAATTAATGTTAAAGTACATAATTAAACCTCAAGTTGTAATATTTTACAACGACTGTTTTATCCTTCATTTATTTCAGTAGCATATTGTTATTATTAATACAATGCAACTAATTTAATGCTTAAAATTCCTAATACACTTATATGTACACTGATGACAATTTCCTATGGGTTATTTTTGCAAACTGCATTAGGTACCTCAGCAAGCTGGATAGAATAGGTTACAAAATTATTTTAACGGAAGTAACAACAGTCGTACAGACTCTGCGATTCCACAAGCCACCCTGTCAGTGTCGGCAAGCAAAAACAGTTTGCACAAATGATTTGGCCAACTTTCATAAAGGTAAGTACATGTTAAACAATTATTTTTTTAGCTTCAATCAAAAATTCATGAACTAGTAATAATCGGAGAATATTATTGATCGAAACGTGTGCCGTCGTGCTGTCAAAACTAACGATTAGAAATTGAGGTTTCTTTCCGTATATCGAATCAACCTCAGTATTTTATTTTGCTAATAAATCTTCCTAATGCCAAGCCAGATGTTCCTTGCTTTGCTTTGCCTTGCAAGTAAGTAGCTAGTAAATTGTCGGACAATTTCTTGTAGGTTTGAATATGCCTTACCATACGCGTGGTCAAGTTTGATTAAGATTATCCTTCATTAACGTACCCAGAATCTGTATACTTATCAACTTATCTATGTCTGTGTTCCATTCCACCATTCAATACCATTGCCACCTCTCTCTGCAGTCTTAATAATAAAAAATCTATTACAAAAGGCGATAAGAACGTAGAGAGGTGATAACTTAGAAAGAATTTTAATTCACGACCAACTTTGCACCCTTAATCGACTATTGCTAATAAGTAATATCTTTAGAGCGTGAGTGGAAATTAATTTGATAAATGTTTTATATGAATTTTCATAATATCACACCAGACCGGACTAGTCAAAGTTAAAACTGATTAAAGTATGAACCTCAGACAAACACGTTTCGTATAGCGTATTAGCAACATTTCATTCAATTCAGCCAACTTATTTAAGACCAGTTTCATTCGCAACTTTATTGGCAAAGGCGGTATCATTTTTAAATACTCGTCATGATTGACATCCTGGATACCTCAAACTAACCTTACATTCATTTGCAAACTACTTAACTAAGAATTCTTTGCAGAAATTACAAAAGCAACACCTTATTAGACTTCTATGCACTGTGCAAGCACACACACTCACTTCTGTTACACCTGTTACGTACTCTCTAAGCTTGCGAAGGCTATTTATTTGGTCAATTTTTGACGCTATCCCACCACAATTAATTTTGGTGGCTTTTCTTTAGGTGTGCCTCTTAAGATAGCCGAATTGGCACTGACAAATTGAAATATTTATTGATAAGTGCATGATAAGCATTAATAGTATGATCTAACAGATTTGATTTGATATGTCTACATACTTATCTCTATAACGTAACTAGAACAGAAGAGGTTATGTGATAGTGATAAGCATAATGTACATGAATATTGCATATGTATTTTAATTTTGCCGTACTAAATAACCAACAAATCTGACAGTAAGTAATAAAGCGAGCGAATTTGCATAATTAATTCTAATCTGTGTTACACCGATAGATAACTAATAAAATGTTTTCATTTCATTTGCTAATTGAGCTGTTATTGTTCATAAATAATTTCAAAATGACGACCACGAATGAGAACTGACACGATAAATTATGCATAATGATACGCATTAAGGCGAAACGGTGAAAGTAACTTATAGTATACTGAATATCACTTCCCTTGACAAGTTACTTAGGTATTTTGTTATTTCTGCCATTACACAGATGCTACAAATGAAGGTTTGCTCAGGTGCACAACAATATGATATTAAATGGTAATCAATTCAAAACTCTAGTATAACTATACACTTGTAAATAGTAAATACTATCCAAATTAAGTATTTAAATAGATTACGTAGAGCTCACTATCTCACATCACAAGTTACATTGAATTAACATTCTCCTGTCTTGACGGTGATTATCTGTATAGGAAAATGTACAACTGTAACATGAATTGTATTTAGCATATCAATTATATTTACCTATTCAAAAAGCATAATGTGCAAAAAGTAATAAATAATATTGAAAGCAAATATTTATTACGACTAATAGTATAATGCGTACCATAATTAAAATTAAACCGACAGACAAGACAAGATTATTTTTCGCTTTGTCGTGCCATAATAATCTTTTTGATAAGTAATCGTTTGAATTGAATAATTATGATAATTATCATTGAAAGTTATTGGATACTGATAAATACTTTTAGTAACTTGTAAGGTGACAGGTTTGTCTGTACTATCTGTATTTCTTCAAATAATGAAAGATGACTTTACACACATACATATGTATACAAACATGTACCAACTACCGACTCGACTGCAAACAACGACCCTTATTCAGATTAGCAACCTACTTATTGTAGTAATTATTGCTTTCATAATTAGAAATTAATGTACTATGTAAAATGGTTCTTAAAATACTGTTACAATACATGAAACTTCCCTCATTTGGAAACATCACAACGAAGTGCTCATTAAAGTTTAAATATGTAACATCACATACGCAACAATATTTTAAATAACTACCCGAGTGCTACTAACTACTCAAAAAAGGGAGAAAGATTTAAGATATACGTTTGTTAGGATTAAAGATTACAGATTGCATCATTACTAAAATAGGAAAACTTAGATTTTGACAGGAAGCTACCAGCAGACACTCTGTAAAATGTATTTAATTGCGTAAAAATATCTACTGAAACTTATGAGATCTTCCCTGAAACGTTTAAGCACATACTTAATACTTATATATACATAGCAAGTTGCCCTTAAATAATATTTTAAAGATTTGTATCAATAATTATTACGGTATGGTATGATACAACTTATACTAGAACCTTTTTAAGCATGTTACACATACACAATTACTTAACTTCGTTTGTGGAATCTGGAAACGTAAACGTAAAGGCTACTTAGTACTTACATAAATGCATGATGGTACATTTTAATAGAAAACTAGCCAACTGTACTAATGCAGCTAGTTAGAAAACATAACAAAATACAAATTATGTACATGCGAGTGTCTAATAAGGCAATTTGTTAAAAACTCTTATTGTTATCGGACTACTGGATGGATATGTATGATAATGTGTGCATATCATTGCCGCTATTTCATCCTGGTACACAGTTTGTGTGTGTATACATAATAATATAAGTAATTTCAATGCACAAAGTTCCTTATCTGTATGCTTATCTTTGGTATACCATTACATGTTTGCGTATGTCTGATCTTCTATAGAAAACTATAAAATATAATATGTTAGGTACACATGATATCTAAGAATGTGGACTAAGAGAACCTACCTAGGCTACATTAAGTTAGGTGTAATGAAAAATGTAAAGAGATAATATCCATTACTCTAGAACACACCAATGCTAAAGGTAAAGGATGTTAGGGATATTATAATGCGCTATCAACTGCGGTATTCTCTAGTCTGTCGGTAATTACAGGATAGAATTTCCTACATTAAAATTATATTATTATTATTACGATATGTTAGTTACTATATTATTATAATAAAAGTTTTGTGCATACAGATAGAAAGCATAATAATATGCACCTCGAAGCAGAAGAAAAGATGGAGTGAAAAGATGATAAAAGGTAGACAAACTAAACTTACACAGAGAATTAAGTAAGCACTAAGGACTATAATAATAATATTTTATATAAAGGAACAAAGTCGAGTCGTGTGATAGCGGCTCCCGATATTGTGCTCGCGAGCGATTAGTATTGATAACAAATTCTACCATCTCTTCTCTATAGCTTTGTCTGTTCTCTAATGACCACTTATGCCCCAGTTTATGATTTCTGTTGCATTGTATAACCCTTTTTCTTTTCACACCGCAATCTACTGTATGTACATGTTTATGTTATACATAGATATCATAGATCAAGTCTAAAAAAACTACACTACATAAACTTAATTCTATACCGTATTTATCCAAACAGCTTACACGGGGTACGATAATTGTTTACCAGACATGAGCGTAGTAATCCTCTGTGGGTAATTATTAGGGGAAATACAAATTTGAGAGTAGTTTCTCTCAGTATCTGACATTTAAGTTATGCTGGCTATTTAATGCTAATTCATAGTTTGTGCTTATAGCTGTCTACTTAATATAATGATGTATAAAAAATCATTTGTAATTGTAGTAATGTGACATATATGGGACATAAGTGACATAACTTTTCCAACGAACGACTTTAGTGACTAAGTTTGCATTCATATAATATGTCCTGAATTATTTCCAAGAGGAATTTAGAATTATAGGAGACCATTTTAAATTAGAAATTTTACACACTACCCTGGACCCTGACCCTAAGATGGAACTTTAACAAAAAATACGGCATTCTTTGCGTACATTTCATATTATTAGTACTAGTACATAGGCAAATCTGATAGTAAGCTTTTTTGTCAAGATTATTATTATTTTAAAAATCATACCAAGAAGATCATATAGCCATATAGAAGACGAGAAAGGGCAAACCAGACCAGACAGACACATTTTATCTGCGAATCCGTGACGGATAATGAATCATTTTGATATGCTTGACCTGTTCCTGTTTTATTAGCGGTTTTATCTGTGCTATTGAGTGAACATTTCTTGGATTTACTGTCGTTCTTCTACATTAACTATATTATTATACTGTGTGCATTGCTTATTACATCGAATTCGGTTGATAGAAAAGGGTGATAAATGCGATTACTGCTAATATTAAGACTTACCCTTTATTCTGTAGTTTTGATCCGCAACAGATTTCTTTATTAGCATCGTACATCGTAAATTCGTAAACGCAGTCACTAGAATTGAAATAATACACTGCAGGTTACATATTATTATTTCCTGGCCTGTCCTAGCTTATCTCTCACTAAAATTACGACTTGCCTACATTTCTCCGTTTAATTCAGAAATGATACTATTACTACCAATTATAATTGCTATTAGCTTAGATAAACTGTTGGTAATAATTCGTACATAAATTTTAGCTAAAAAGGATTAAGCAAAGCACTACTTCATTGGGAAACGTGATTTTCCTAAATATAAACAAAGAAAAGCACTTTTTGCAATTTTCATAAGTAATATAAGCTTAAAACTTGAGGAAAACTGTTTTCATTGAAAAGTAAAATTTTCTAGTTGAAGTTTCCCGGTATGATCATTTTTTCTTTGTTCATCTTCACTGTCAAAATTTTCCAGTTACATAATGTGCTGCGACTGCGCACTGGGGTACCAAATGCAATTTTCACTTTCTTTGTTTGGACCTACCCACGCACTTTCCTTTCAAGAATTTTAATCTGCAATTTTCTTCTTTCAAGAAAAACAATCTTTACAATCAGTAATTAATCCAATTTTAAAGCGTTTCCTTCGAATTTGTATTACGATTATAGATTAGAATATGATTAGTAGTATTATATATAATAGGGTAGTGTTTTTAAATGTATTTTGTAAGTGATCCTTTACACTTTACTACTTTACATTAAGCCAATTCAAAGATAGTGTATGTAAGTTAAGCATAGTGAAACTGAGCACATCAAATATTATCTCTGCGAGAGTGTGAAAATATTTAGAAGGAAGAATTAGAGTAACTATAAAAATTGAGTGAGTGAGGGTACAATTACAGATAGGCGAGTATTAAATAGGTAGGAAGATGTATTTCAAAACACACTCATTCATCTGTCAAAAATGTAATTTATGTCGAAGTGCAACTTATTTTTAAACGACAGCTGATGAAGATAAAATATAAAATGAGTCTTTGGTGCTGGTCGGAAGATCCTCTTTATTACTTGCGGTAGTGGACCCGTTTACCTCTTCGGTTAGCTAAAGGAAAACGAAGGGAAAGGAAATTGAAGCTGAACCCTTATATCAATATGTATTATATGTTAAATCACAAAAAGCGCTATATAGGACGCTTAGGTTTTGGATGTACATAAGGTGCGAAGATTTTATAGTTGTCGTAACAAAAAAGTCAGTGCATAAAAAGTTAAGCCTGGGTACATTACATTACATTTTGGTGGATTACGTATTTATCAAGCCTTTTAACTTTTGGATGAGCAAGAACCCAACCATGTTATATACAACTGGCATTAACATCAAGATCAGGATTCCTCCTTTTCCATGGGTAAGTGAAGGTTAATTTTACTAATTGATCCCAATTTTCCAAACGCTTTCTCTATAAGATCGTTTCCTTGCATGTAGTGCTTAGTGCATACGTATAGAAATGCATGAAACATTTTGCATCCCTTAGGAACTGTTAAAGAAGATCTGGCCGTATCATTGTCTATTTAAATTGGTTCTTAACAATTTTTTAGTAATTTTATGAATTTATTTAACTAGGCTATCGTTAACTTAAGCTGTTATCCACATCATTACATTAAGTATTCATTAAAATCATGTTTGGCACATAATTAAAGCTATAGAACGCAAAACAATAAGCAAAAGCATACATACATTGAAAGTGCTGCTATTTTGGAACTTTAAGGTAAAAAGTCTAGTTTTTGTAGAATTAACAATTTAAGAAAATAATTTTTGTAGTAAACTCAGCTTTTTGTTCCTATAAGACCACGTAAACTACAGTACATATCGGTGGTTGGTATCGGTATCTTAAAGGTCTCATAGTTTCATCGTAAGTGATGTACTAGAGTGACTTTAAATATTGGGTAACGTTTTAAAACTCACGTCAATAAGCGTATCTATGCATGCAATTCATATCTACGAATTTATGTGATGTGGTATGATGTTTTAAGTTCAAAAATCGACCGAACCACTGAAACCTTTCTGTCATTTGTAATGATGGTGAGAGGACGGTAGGCTTTGCTCAACTTTTAACAGCTTGTGGTTCTGTGTGTTCCCTAAAGTTGAGTTGAAGTTGAAAGTGAGTTAAACTATTCTGTACTAATACGAGTATGACTGACTTACTTAGGTAATATTGTTAGATATACATAGGTAGTATCCTCGTAAATGATATAATACTAATATTATAACAACAAAAACAACGTATCAAGTCAAATATCTACTGTAATCAGTTGTAATGTAATGGTAGTGAGGTGAGTGAGAGGGAAAGAAATAATAATATTATGGGGAAGAAGACTGCTGAAGATGGGATAGATGGATAGTAAGATAGATGGATGGATGAAGGGATGTGAGATGTGTGCAGTCTTTTACACGCCCTTTTATTTCTTCAGCAACACTTTTTTGTCGTTTCCTTAACACTCGCTTGTAATTATCTCCCATGTTGTTGTCAGAGAGAAAGAAGAGGTGAGCTAGCGCTAGCACACATCATCCCAACATAGATATATGGTAGGCAATAGTTAGTAGATACTTAGATGAAAAGGAGATGAGAAGATCACACAAAGCATCTTTTAAGATTGCGTCCTATTATATTTTAAGACAATATAATATTATATCTACTTATATACTAGTTTGTAGCCAGAGTAGCTGAACTGCTTGGACTTCATTTTTACCTAATTTCTAATTTTATTCCTTAATATTTGTCCAACCGAATTTAACTCATTAGTGGTGTTCATTTCCTATGCAAACACTATAAGATTATTTACTCACTGTTAACCTACTAACTATTTAGTTACCCAATAACAATTTCAGAGAGAATTTTTTTCAATTCTGGTTTTGAAGTGCTGTAGTTAAAGTTAAATAACAAGATTTTCAAAATGCGTCTTAACACAAAAATTACGACGAAGAGACAAATCAACCTTTTCCATAAGCCAAGTTATTTATTCACATATCTCCTACATACCATGACAGTATACTTATTGTATTCAATCCAATATATAAGTAGGTTGATATAAGATGTATAATCAGCATAAGAAACTGGCTACATTTGAAAAGACGTATAGATAGAATAGTAAATTGGTAACTGAGATAAAAGCATTCATTTTATATAATAGCCAGAGTCAGAATGGGGCACATACCCCTGAGGCATCGCATCACAGCGAATAAATAGTTAGCGGCATACACTCAAAAATATAGAGAACATTTGTATTTATTGTTAAATAATTGTAAATAGCCACACTATCCTATTACACTTAGTTTTTACAAAGTTAGAGCAAGTACGTGCTTATATTACATACTAACGTTCTCAAGTACTTGCTTTGCCAACGTGCCAACTTGATAACTTGGTTTAGCGAAACTTCTAATGAATTTTAATGTTCATATCATACACATAAGGAAGAGCATTATATAAATACATTCTACTATGTAGTCTAGATGCTACTATATGGTTATGTAAGTTTACTTTTTTTTTTTAAATATGTGGCATTTATTAATACTTACTTACTTTATAGTATACTTGGCAATTGATCACGGAAACTATGTGTGTGGAAGTGGCAGTAAATCCACAACAATGTATTATATTTTATTGATGTATATGGTAGTACTAATAAAATAATGATAATGTGGAGTTTTTCAGGATTATGGTATCATTAGGACCTTGAACTCGTATAAAGAACGGAAAAACCTGCAGAAAGGTACCAAATAAACATATTAATCAAACACATAAAACACTTGCGACTAAAGCCTGAAAAATAAATAATACTCACCGTATTGTCTATAAAACGTTAGCATTAATACTACAGTGCGGTGCAGTAGGTAGATACAGATACAATACAGGTACCTACTACTACCTACTATACATGTACAAATAAAAAATAAGTACCTAAGTATAAGCTATGAAAAATAACAGCAGAGGAATGATAATACTATTACTTTATTGCAACTGAATGATCTAGATAAGGCAAGTTCTCTTCTTTCAGCGGTACATTAAAGCTGTAAAGGAAATAGTAATGGCAATAGTCATCATAATAATGATAAGGATGGATGAGGAACTGGGGGCCAGGCCAGACCAGACCAGAGCAAGATATATTGTTACTTATTTACTTGAGGGAACGAAGAATGAAAGATGGCTGCATATAATGGTGAACTGAAGTGTACATTTACAGTACAAACAAAATTTAAAGCTAACATAACATAACACATCAAACACAAGTCAGTCAGATTGTACTTAGGAATTAATACTTTGACGAGCGTTACTTATGTACTTTACCTTGTTGCATTATATTAGCATTTGGAATGATTGTATACAATACAAAGCTGATGCTGAAAATGTATGTATAATGTTAGGACGCGAAGGGCTAATCGTGAGTTGGTTGGTAATAATTAGTTACTCAAATATTGACAGAACAAAAAGTGTGAGCAATACCATAAAGAGATGAGCTAAAGCGTTGAGTTTGAGTTTGATGGGATGTAATGTGATGTGTTCATTAAGCCAAAGCTGAGCTTATTGCTAAGATACTTATGGATAAGATAATTCGTACATTACATATGTAATGCATTCTTATTGTTATTATCTGTGTGTACAAAGTTACAAAGAGCATATTGTTTAAATGCCAATATGCATTGTGCTATGTAATATCACGGTGTTAGCTGTTTATCTTTGTATTTATTTGTTGTGCGAGTCTTTAGGTATTGCCTTGTCTGTCTGAGAAGAATCAACATCAACTTCAACAACACCACACTCAAAATTGTAATGGTATTCTGTGATTGCCTTAACTAATGAGTTTGTAAAAAGACGCACTACATATACCTATTAGGAAATTGGATTCACTATATAAAATATTTCTTGCTGAATGGATATACTAGTTCAATAATGGAATGTGGGAAGGGATAATTAGCAATGTTTTGTTCACCTTTCATCCAGGGCATGCCAGAAAAGTGCCGTGCTAGGTATGTTGTATTGTATTTGTGTTGTGTGATGTATGTTTATTAGCCTGATGTGGTATTCTAAACTAGTGCATTGCTCAATACATTTAACTATGGTGTAATCTAGAATGCCCAAAACAAATTAAGCCAATCAAGTCATCACATACAAATACTAGGTTGACAAGGCAAAGCAGACCGTGGTAATATGTATGAAATCCTACGTCAAACTCTTCATCAAGGCATCATATCCATTAACATCTTGTTGTTGTTTATGTTAGGATTAGGATGACTAAATAAATCCAATAATCATCTTGTCGTTCACAGCATTGTTTACTCTTTATAGGTTACGGATAGATTCTCTTTTGTTTACCTTTGCGTAGGACGTAGGATTAGATGGTTGTGATGTGATGTGGATATGGAGTGATGTAGTCCTCATTATTTGTTATAGATAAGTTGATCAGTTTGTTTGATACTCAGACCATTTTGTGCTGCACTGTTTTTGTAATGTTTTCTATTGACTTGGCTTTGGTTCTCATTTCAGCTGGAATATATTCAAGGTTCCAATTAACACTGGCCTATTGTACTCTAATTGGAACAAAAAATTACTTTTTCCTCCGTCAATCTATTCTGTCCTGTGTTTTTGAGACAAGCCCTTTATTTTGATCCTCACCAAACTAATTTAACATGCATCTACTTAACTTATTGTTAGCAGGACCAGGGTGGTAGTGCTTTGGGTTATGTAATGGTAATGGGCATTGGGCTAGGTTACATTTTATATTCTAACCATTTATTTTCTCATTATATAAGTACTTGTTACATACAAATGAAATTTTTTTATTATTGTTAGCTTGTTAGCTAATTGTAATGTTGAATATATTTGTACATTGTTCGACGATCACATAATATCTGTATGAATATTTTTAATTCCAACATTTGAGATCAAGTGCTAATAATATTTAAAAACTTACAAGTAATACACAAATTGTAACAATAGGAAATTAATGTTAATTAATAACAATATCTTTTGCCAAAAACCATTAATAGCTAACCGTTATGTTCGTTTTCTCCAGCAATATCTGTAACCAACCCGAACTATATCCTGCTTCATAACATATTGTAGTAGTATTATTACCTGCAAGCCTAACTTTTATGCTGCCAGTATCTCAATGTATATTATGAAATGAACTTTTATTTTTATTGAATTAGCACACAATGAAAACAAATAATACAATTGTTTGTAGCATAAAGATTCATGGAGATACCAAAAATTTTAATAGTTTATTATTACATAAGAAATAGACGAGTTGACTTGACTTTATGAATTAAATAGGTTGTTGTTAACATATGGCGATGGATTTGATGAGAGGAATAATTTACGGTCTGATTCTGACAAGATGTAGTGGTTGATTTGATTCCATTTGGCGTGGCTTTCATTTCTTGTAAGATAATGTAAACAGGTGATGTGATATCTCCAAAAATAGGTAATCATCATCTGTGTAGAGTCTCTATGTAGAGTCCTTTCTATGAAAATGCTTGCTGTTTCAATCTTTAGACATGTAATCTTGAAACACTTTAATGAATAAAACACGCAGAGAAAAATAAAGACTGGTGTTCATTCTTACACTTGGACTGTATAATACACACAACATAATAAAGCGGCTACCCAGGGGTTCATCTTCAATGTTCAAGTTAGAAAAATATTTGACTGGAATGGTATAGTGGTGCTGGTCAACTTGAAAAGATGGAATTATAATTTAGTCCGTATGTACATATATACAGCTTAGGAATCATAATCTCTACTATCTACGTATGCACTAATATACTGTACTATATGTAGGTATGTAGTGTGTACTAATATTTACTTTCATAAGATTTTTACTCCTCATACCAAACATAGGGATATCATATAAATATTATTCCATTGAGGATATCAACATATACATAATTTGAAACCTACATTCTATCTTAACAAAGCACTTTGGACAGGCAAGACAAGAGCTTGTCTGTATACTGTAGATTTTCAAAAGCCGGTAAGTGTAAAGAGTTACGAACAAAGTAGGTATTTGGTTTGTTTGTATGTAGGTAATCCGTATTATGCAGTTAAGAGACTTTATAGAATCAAAACTGAATACAATGGATGTTAACAATTGTGGTGTGGCCTGGCCTGGTCTGCCCTTACTTTAGATTATGTATAATCGAATATAAAACATACAAACATACTTATTTATCAGGGAGTACTTAAATAGCTTCTATCTTTCTATTGCATTTCTATATAACTAAATATGTACATATGTATTAGGTATTTGGTATTGCCAAGAAGATCATAAAGGTGAGAGACGCCACGCTGGCTGTAGAGTTCATCTGAATTTACATATCACCGAAAACTAATGTTATCATGTAGGTTGTAGGTAGGGAGGTTTCCAGGTATCTAATTCAAATGCTTGCTAACAAAATGTAACAATAGGAAGATGGCTACTTAACTATCTTTGATTTATAGCAAATAATGTAGCTTAACCTAACATATTTTATCTGTTATGTTGTGAAACTTTAAAGTTTTTCTTTGCTAGTGCATGGCAGTCCAATCCAATGGAGGCCAGGATGATATGAAGTATGTAATTGGGTTGAGCAAACCAAAACCATTCCATGTATAATTGTATTACTGATATAACTTAAGAATAAGAATCTACCTGACTGCAATACTAACTAAGGAACTTGGCTTGCTATGGACATGGAGAAGAGCAAAGAATAGCAGAAGAGCACCGGAAACAATTTAGTTTATTATATAGATAGAAGAATGGCAGTCGGGGTAGGTAGTGTGTTAAAATGTGTGTGTTTAATCATGAAAACATGTTAGAAGTGCAATAATTCGCAATTTATGCTTCCTTTACTGCTTTGGAAATGGTGAGAGAATTGAATGATAGCATCCAACTAAAACTAAATCCAGCAATAAGAAACAGGCAGTGTAATTGTAGTAGACTTATCTTCTACGTTTATTTCTACAATTTACAATTTACAATTTACAGCACTGCTGCTAGCAATGAAGATTTTTCTTTGAACTTGTACTCACTTACATACGCTGCTCCAATCTTGTATCTTATTACGTACACACACGTACATAGAATAATATAATGGCAATTTATCGAATAATAATAGTCACACACTCACACCACAACAGCTTTAGTAAGTAACAGCTTAGAAAAGTAAGGTGGAATACATTTTTCCATATAAGTATAAGAAATGTGTGTATAGAAATCATGTTACTACTATGTTGATTATTGTAGTTTGTGTTTGTAGTGTACCTTGGAAATTGTAGTCGTGTCCAATACTCAGTTATTTAAAGTCACACCTCTTCTGTGTATTTGCAAAAAGTGAGAACAAGCGAGCAAATATTATTGTTTCTCAACACGTATACACGATTTCATGTACAAATACTAACAAACTGTCGTGTACGAAAGCATAAATGGTAAAATAAAATGCATTGTATTCGTGGGCACATAATTTCTCTTCTGATAGATCCTCTTAAATAAATAATGCTCAACAAATCCCATATCAACATTAGTATAAATAAAGTTTGCCATTTTGCAATGGCAATTTTTGGGATTGTCGAGTAGGTAGCTTTATGAATATTTAATTATAATTGTACTAACTACTTATGTACATTTACGAGTTAAAGCTTAAAAGTAATGTCATTCTTAAAGAAATTGATCTGCATATTCTTCTTGTAAGTAATAAGTATGAAAAATGTGCACAAAAGTAACACGAAGATTATATTAAGAATTTACCTAACGCGTAAAGAATTTGGTTGTTTTGTGGTTTGGTTTGGTTTGGTTTATAGAGAAATGCAGTTAAAATCTGAAAGGGTGACACCCACGGAGGTGACATGATAATATTGACAAAGATTAACTTTTCCTTTCTTTTCGGTACATCACATACATTGAGTATAGCTTAATACATATAATGTAAGTAGCTGACGTAAGTAACGATTACTTTTAACATTTAAGTTTAAGTACATTACCTCCTAGAATGCTAGCAAGAGATTTCGGAAGGAATTCATCACTCTATTCATAAATTAGGCATGGATGCAACTCCTGGTGTTGAATGCATGTTTTCTACCCTTTAATTCAAATTCTTTGTTACGCAATGTATTGTACAATGCAGTAGTTAAGTAGTGTATAATGTATATCTTCAAAAACTTCAAAGAAAGCATCTACATAGGCTAGGCCAAGTAGATAATAGAAACTGGGTGGATAGTTCTTTAGTTCTTCAAGAAGTCCAGCTCTCATGTGTATGTGTGTGTGTAAAGCGACATGCTTTAAACATACATGAAGGGAGCACCACATCACAACAGAGTCGAGACGAGATGCTAACTGCTGCTTCTGCTAGTATAGAGCATCCAATTATTCCAATTCATAGTTGATGTTGATAGTTGATAGTACGGGTACAGCACATGAACGAATGAGAGAACAAAATTGTGGTTTGACTTCTTGTCTTGTGCATGGAATAAATTGAAGAGTTGGTTGTCTTCTCTTATCAACTGAACGGAGCAACTCAACTCGGCAACTGAATTGAATGAAATGAATTCCAATTTCCGTTCCTTTAAAGCGTGCCGTGCTTCTGTTTTGTTGAGCCAAGATATCCATTCAACACAAAATCCTCTTCTTTAGTTGATTCAAAAGAATTACATACAGTACAACGCAAGGAAAAGTCTGAGAAGTGCTATTATGTTTCCACTAGAATGTACCAGGCGACAATTGCTACTTATATAAGACTATGTACTTAGGTATATGTATATGTCTTTATGTATATGTGATAGGTTAGGCAGCTTCTGTATTACTTATGTACTATTTAGCGTTCTCCAATGTATTCAATCAAATTATTTTGGTGTAACGTTTAGAAAATGAACAATACCAAGAATATGAGATTGAAGAATTAAACTTACCCAATTCTGAAGTAATTTTAGTTTGTAGATAATGCAATTCTTTTCTTCGTCATAAAACACGCTAGGTACTTAAATAATTTGTGTACCTTACAGTGAGATAGCCTAGAATAAATACTATCTATACATGAATAGTCGACCCAGGATATATAGGCACCATGATACATGTTTATCCCAAAAGTAGATTTTAAATCTGCAGTAGTATTATTTAGTGCAATAAATGTAACATTTATATGTATTGTAAAAAAAATCTCGAATTCCCAATTTTAACTACTATTTCATTTTAAGTAGATGTGTCGTTGTCAGTCAGCCCAATCTTGTGTATAAAATGTTTAATCCAATATTGGTGCATATTTAGAGCCAAATTTTTGCTCTTTTCTCAATTATTGTAAAATAAGAAAACAGCCATTTACTAGAATTAATTGCACATTAAAAATAATAACAAATATATTTAGGTTTCCTGAAGTTTTTGTAGTTGTTAATTGTGTGGCATGTAAAATGTGGTTACGAAAGTATTTTGTATTGGATTAGACAACAATATTCCCATTTTATATGTTTGTAAGGTTATACATCGTGATTGTTGTCTATTAGCCTAACTTTAATAGTATAACAAATGTAAATAACCTGTCACATTTAATGCGGATTGGTATTTTGGTAGCTGCTTGTATTGTAGAACTAATTAAACAGGAATGTAGACAATAATATTATTTCTCGGTAATAGTTGCAGTTAGTCGTTAGTCCTGCATAATTTTAGGTTTAATTAGCATACACGCAGAGTAAGTATACATATTTATTTTACTACAAATAATAACATAACACCACCACGTGTGTTTATAAGTCGCTTTTGATGAGTTTGCCTCCAAGTCATTGTTAAAAATACAGTGAGGTGTTAGCTATGTAGTAAGGTACGTATAAATGAAGGAGCGCTATGTTATAGGGAGATAGGCAAAGCAAATGCAATGGTCACGGTCCAGATAAATAATCTTTCCTTTCTAAGCGCACACCATGACTAAACGTTAAGCTTTCAAAAACACAACGACAGGACCAACACTAAGCACAATGAATGTTAAATATGTAATAATAACATTAGAGTATAAAAGAAGTATATCTAATAGTTGTTGTGTCCATTGAGAGTTAGTAGGTAGTTCAGTTACCTATTTACTAGTAGCAGGCCAGGCTCTTCGACAAAAATTCATTTCTCTTATATGGGAGCAACTGGATTGTATTATGCTAGCTAGTAAGGTATAAATAAAGTGTCACTAGGGACGAAACATGTATAAAATACAACTAAGGTTGTTTATGAAGTGTTTAACTCATGACATTATAGTGTAACCCCAAATGCAATCCACAAACAACAACTACTGTATTATTCTATGCTGCTTCTCCTACTTATAGTTTATACCAACAAAATTACCTACCTAAACATTTTGTGTCGCACAACATGCAGTCCTTTTCACACAATGTAATCAGTCCTAACTAAATCAAGAGAAGCGACCCGGACAACAGAATAAGATTCTTTTGTCCACTTGTCCAAATTGCATTGAATTATTTGTACTTCAAGCCCTTGCCTTGCTGTAAACCTATTATGCTTACTTATATTACATATGTACATAGATAATATTATGATATGATATTTACTATTACGCTACTTAGGTAGGCATGTTTTTATTATAAGCTCTGTAGTTTACTTTATCCCCAGGACTGTGTGGTTTGCTTTGCTTTGTACAAAAGATGAAACATTCTGTGATATAAATAAACCCACATTAAATTACTTTTAATGAACATAAGTGTCAATTCCATCCGAACCCAAACCAAGCCACAGCAGGGCATGCTGTAGCTGCTCTATTATTTTTTATCGGTCATTCTTTTGTTATGATTTTTGCTCTACATTTATCTTTTGTGTCCAATACTAATGTCAGTCTATGTGTATCTAATGCAGTGGAGTGGACTTTGTGATTGTGACTTTGCAATAATCTGTTTATAGAGGCAGCGGTACCTAATTAGATGTCTATTCTAAAGAAAAGCAAATAAAACATAATCTATAAATAAATATGTAGTATAATACATTTTTAAACCTTATTTTGCTCTACAATACATAATTATGCCTGTAATTACATATAATAACACTTATTACTTCAATGTTTGTCGCTATTACTTGTAACTTTATTGTACATTTATTTCGAATCACAATCACAGGTCATCAACATTGATAATTTCTTTCTGTAAAGTTATACTATTACACTTTTGAAAAAAACTGGCATGATAATCCCTTTAACCATAATTTTAGTTACAGTTGCCTTGATCATTCTATTATAGTGAAACGCTAATTGCCAATTTCCTAAGCACATTAAATAGTAAAATGTTTCCATCATAATAAATATAGTAATGCATAATTTTTGCATATTATTTTGAATACCAATATTAAACACTTTTACATAACAGCCATTCCACTAATTAAGGTTCAAAAAATTAGGCTAATTTAAATATATACGTTTAAAAGATAGATACAATAAGCGCAAATTAAGGTTACATATTTTTTTAAAAGTATTTAATATCAGTATATTGATGCCATATTGCATGTACTCGTACTTGTGTAGTACGCTGATGCAATTTCATACGCTACGATGATTTGCTTGTTTGCTCGTCATTAATTATAAAGTTAGTAATGCGCATTCTAATTGTACGAGATGCAAATAAAATGGTTAATGATAATGAATCATAAATGACCATGATTATGCAAATGTTTTCAATCGCTTGTGGAATAATTATCGCCATAGAAAGTCTAATCTTATTTCCTTATAGAAGTGATTTATTCTCAGAGTGCACAGCTACATTTTCTCACAATATGGGACATTTATGCAAATGAAGCCCATAAATCACATATTATTCGCATTAGCTTACACTGTTTGTGACACTTGCGTTGTATCTGTTTGTAATGCGTATGTATCTTGTCTTGCATAGTCTGTACAATATTCATTTAGCACGGGATCCCACACTGCATAACATCATAAATAATATATTACATTACATCACATCAAACCACAAGTACACTACACCCTAAATATAAAGATAATGTTAACTACATATAAGAAGTTGGATGGTAAATGTTATTAAGAGTGGTAAATAAATATTTTATGTAAACAAAGCAGCCGATAAAGTACATAAAGATTTTAATGTGGGGGTTCTTAAGTCAACGTTAGTGATACAATAAGGAACTTATAACCTTTAACGCTCTTATGTGCTTATTTAGCTACCTATTTAGAATTTAGACACATAATATTAAGTAGGTACTGAAGAAAGAAACGTGTTTAGACAAACCTTGCTCTATACTTTATGCAGAGCATTTAATTTTATAAGTAATAGTCAGTGAACGGATATGCATTTGTAATGAGTATGTGACCTAGACCGAAGGGCTAGGTTTAAAGAGCACAATAATTAATTATTAATTTTGCTTCTCGAGTTTCATGCAAGTTTTGGACTTTTCTGCAAACTTTTACGTACAACATTACAAAAATATTGCAAGTTTTAGAACATGCTTAAGATTAGTAATAACTATACAAACACTATTTAAATTTAATTAGAAATTCTTAATTTACTGCATTATTGACTGAGTTTTAGGTTTTGAAAATATCTAAGTTGCTTACTTTTCTGTTTAATTTACCATTGTACTATAATTCAGAATTTTTCGTTCTTATCGTTAGTGTTGGTTTTGTTTGATGCAAACTTTCTAGGCCATGCATATCCGAGCCGTGATGTTAGATATTTCATTATCTAACAATAAGTATTTCTATGTACAAATTATTAGTGTATTCACACTAACTATAAGTATACATGGTAAATAGTCGCACTTTAATTTATTTACCCAACACACAGTGCATCATACTTACACAGTGCTGCAATGGTATGGCATAGCATGGCACCCAAACCAGGAGCACCCTGCTTGCGTGTCATGTAATTCCAATCTTGCATGAATAAACATATAATTACAATTTATACGATACAATAGAGGAATAATATGAAATGTAGGAACTTACAACAAAAATTGCCATGCTTACCTTTTCTACAATAGCATTAGAAGGATCACACACAGACAAACTCAGACAAACGAGTCCCTATTAAACATACTTATGTACGTTAGTTTCTACTTAGGTACCCATAAGTAATATATATTATTTTATTATTCAAGGCTAGATGAAAAATAACGATAAGAAGAAGCCACCTTCGTAGATCTTCTCCTGTGGTTACAATTACATGAAAATGTGTCTGTTTAATGTCTAAAGTATATTTTAGTTGCAGTTGCATCACATAAATAAAGTGAAGTTGATTCTACTGTGTATAGTGTGTATTTAGTAGCAAACAAATTAATATCTCTATCTACATGCATTAATAGTTCAATGCAATGTTAGTTAAAAGTTAAGGATCAGTTAATTAGTACTAGTTGCACTATGTATTTAATATAAACTGACTTGCTTATTGCTTGGATTGATGCGGATTAAATAAAGTACAATTAGCAAGTTGACTGATAGGTCAGTCCAGGCTAATGTATTAAAAATTTTATATGAACAACCTCCTTAGTTCATTGTCGTTTTAAACTTGACTTGAAATTGACTAATATGTATGGGAAAGGTGAGAAATATTAGTCTAGCTAAGCGACTTTTGTTGCTGAGGCTTTGCTCTTTTTGGCAACCTGTAATTACTCCAGATAAACCAATTTCCTGCACAGCACGAGCAAATATTTGCTTTGAATTATTTTAACAAGGAAAGGAAACCTACTGTCTATTTCAAATTACACACATACATAGTAGTGTACAAAGGTATTACCATAAGTATTTTACTCACTTTTCTTTACTTTAACTGATTAAGTATGCATTAGGTACTTAAGCATTATACGGCACACTCCCAGTTTTAAATATTACAATTTACCAAACAATACGAATGTGTACTTGTACTGGACCTCGTATATTTATTCTACTTTTCTGTTTTAATTTCCCTTGTAGTATTTTAAACTTTCTCACACGTCATCTTGACAGATAGGCCGCACTCACTCACACCACATCAAATAAGAGAAGAAAATTATAATTGTGTTTTTATAATTATAATCTCTAACACTTCAGTCCAGTTTAGAATTTACAAACACTCAAGAGTGGTGTGGCTTACCTTGTGTGCTTTAGAAAGAGGGAATTACATAATTGCATTTGAGTGTAGGTATTCCAACTTCTCTCTCTGCATGCTATTTATTTCTTCTTCACATATGGTAGCTTTTTATTGTGTGCATTGTATTGTGGGCTCTGTAAGAGGAGTGTAGGTTTTCTTAGTGACGTCACAGTTGTAATGTTTAATAAAAACTTCGAATTAATTGCCAGAGAAAACAAAATGAAGTTAAACAAGCAAATTGAGAGCTACAGGAACTCCGTTTCGTTTATATTTACAACTTACAAGCAAGGGGTTCTTATCTGACGAGACATTACTACAAGATATTATATAACGCTTAAGAGCACATTCATGTTTTAAGTACTATTACGAGGACTTTTGGTGCTCTATTCAAAATAAACAAAAAGGTACATAGAATCAGACAAAAGATATTACATTAAAGCGTAATACCGCTGCAGCGTTCTTTTGTAGCTAAATCAACTTACTATTTACAACTTTATGCTACTGTATGTAATGTACAATGTACACTCCCAACAAATATCCTCCTCATTGTCTGAAATTAGGGCGAGATATGTATTCTTCCGTAGCTGAATTGAAGTTTCCGTACTTTAGAAATTATTAAGAAATTTTAACTTTCTATATATGAATGAAAAGTTGAAAATTCCCAGGAAAATCCCCAATTTTAGAAGATGAAAGGGATCTGAAACGTGAATGGATTGAAATTTACCAATTTAGATTACAGGTGAGTTGTGTAGATTGGAATGGACACGGATTAATTTCCTGGGTTAAAGCCAAAGCGATGATGCCGCAATTTATTGTGTAGTATGTATGTAGTAATCAATTTATTAAGTGCAGAAGCTGAATTGACTTAGACATTCATGACTGACGGTGAAAAGATTGACAATCTCAATAGCACAGTAGCAAAGCAACACGTAAGCGTATAACATGATGACCTTGCCTTTATCTTGCATTTATGTTTTATATTCTCATGTCTTTTGAGGAAATTTTCATTGAGAAAATGATGTGGATCAATTATCTATGTTCGAAATAAACTACACTTATATTGATTGAGTGTACACATGCAAGATTCAACCAGATTACCTACAAAGAGGTTAGAAAAAAGTAGAACCTAATAACCTACCCAAACCAATGTAAACCAAATGCAGTAATAATAGTAGTGGGCTTCAAAAATGAATACCTACAGAAGTTGAATTTGAATGCATATGTAAAGTAGACAGAAGGCTAAGCAAAGCAATAATAACAAATCACTATCAATGTACGTTTGTTTCCTGGAAAGTAACTAGGAGTAGGAGCTGATTGATTCATCGTGACACCTTATGGCGTGGCAATAAGCACCCAGGATTACTAAATCTGGCTAACAACTGGCATATGCAGGAAAAGGCGAAAGAGTTGCGAAACATTCATTTAGTAACCCACAGAGCTGAACTGGAAGGGATACTAAATAAATACTTACTTACACACAAACAAATTATACTAATGTTTATATCCCTATGTAGTATTTATCTTTACGAAATAAGAAAGCAATTCATTGTATTGTACTTGCATTGTTAGTTTCTACAGAACAGAAGTCTTATCATTAGCGCTAGCTTTTAAGTAAAACAATATTTTGTGTAGACACCTTTATGTGTTGTAGTGTAGTGTGTACTGTGAACAATAATGGAGGAGCAGAGAATGAAAAGGAAAATAGAAGTTGACTTGACGTGAGTTAAGTGTATAATTCTGTGAACGATATTTAATTTACGTCCTATGTAGTTTACCTCTCTTTGTCAGTTTAGTTTAGCGTTAGTGGCATTTATGTTTCTTATGTTGTTTCTGGTAGCATGAGAATTTAGAACTGGACTGGATCCAGAGAAGAGAAGTATACTGGCTTGGTTTACCTGGATGCTGGTTTGGTTTAGGTTTGGCTGAGCTGATCCCACTTTACCCTTCCCTCCCATATGTTATTTTATTGGTAAAAGTTCGTAATATATCTGTCGAAACTCCAAACTACACACAAAGGCTCGGATATATCAAGGAACTCAATGATAATAATCAGGAAAATAACACCTTTGAAAATTAGAGATGGCTCAGGTAGGGCAACACTTTAGAGGTGCCGAATGGGTTTGGTTTAGTTTAGTTTATTCGTCCTCCGGTTTGGCTTTAAATCCCAGAGAAGATACAATACAGCAGAGAGGAGTGAGTAAACTACACTTACATTACACCACAGATAAAGATTTAAGTCGACCAGAAGAGTAAAGTAAAGCCCAGCATACAATTTACGTGCTCGATCTGCTCTATACACGAAAGTCGTAGGCGCTAAAATACATGGACCCCCAGGTATAGGCACGAGCTCCAATTTATACAGCTCTTTTTGCTTTTATAGCAATACTTTTAATCAAGATACCTACTTAAGAATTACATATTTAAATACGATATATCAGGTTTAAAAGATTGTTACAGGTTTTAATTGAACATTTTACGCGAAGCATATTTGCTAAAATATGTCGCATAATTTTTTACTCTTTTTTGGAATTTTTTAAGGTAAAATATTTGGACATATGGGCAAATATCTTAACGTGCAAAAATTCTGTCAAAAATGCGAATATATCTTGATATTAGCATTATAGGTGTTTTGGGTGTTTTGCTAAAAGATATAGCATAAAAGTTTGCTTCATTTCTAGGTATGGGGGACCAATATACCTGATGTTTCTAAGTGCCCAAGACATATGTATGTACATAGATACTATTTACTAGTTAGACCTAGCACAACATATGTCATGTCTAGTCTATTTCTTTTTGGTCTTATTAAAAGTAACGTAACCTGTAACCCTTCCTTCCCCTTAGAGCTTTACTTTATCGGCCTACCTACCTTCACTTAATGTCTATACATACATAAATACATAGACAGACACACTCTTTCCCTAAACACACATCTGTACTGTGGCTTTGACTCGTACATCACATAATTCTACTAATAGTATAAGAAATTTTGGCTTCAATCTATGTACTTATATTATACTCCATTGTATTTGTGCCATGTTTCGTTTGCTCGTAATTTATTTTATCCACTCTTCTCACAATTTATATTCCTCTTACCTGAAATGAAAACGCCGATTCGAAGTTTGAAGTTGTGCTCTAAGCATAATTACTATTACTATCATAAACTAGTACACAAACAAAATAACAGGACAATGTAAACGAAGGGACGAGAACCAGCACGAAGGAAGGAGGAAAATACAAATCAGAATACACTTAAATGATGAATTGCTATTTGTGTTGTGTTAAATATGTTATGGATAGAGTCAACTAAACTCAAATACAAAAATTACTATCCTGTTTTAGTCTATTGTATCTTTATAAGAATAAGATCCATATTAAACAAATGCTTGTGTATTTACTATACAAAAAGGTACCTTTAGATTTTATGTTATACTTATTCATATCGCAAGTAAGATAAAAGTTTTTTATATACTAACGATAACTTTCTACACTTTTTGGTGAGGATTTGTAGCGTATCCACGTATTTATTTTAATACAGGAGTTGTCTACACGGAGAATCCTTTTCATTATATTTAGCTCACCTAAGAAAGTCGAAAGAGATATGATTAGGACGCTGAAGGTGCGATAAAACTACTATTTACTCGTTTTGTCTTACCAAAATAAATATATGTGTAGCTGGAGCAATTGGTTTTTTATTTCCGAAGGATGTAGGGGGCAATGTTGTTTTAGTAGTATTATCTCTTTGCTTTAGCTCTATACTTAATGTATGTATATGTAAGTAGTAAATGGAAATAATGGATGTTGAAAGTTGAAGGGTACTAGTTTACAGAACGATAGCTGCATAGAGCAAATTAGTGCAACTATTTGTTAACCAAGAAATAAGCACCACAGAAACATAAGATAATAAGGGAAGAGCTGAGACAGGCATTATGTTATGTTAGTATGCACCCAAGTCAAGTCAAGTCACTGTAATTTAGTTTATTTTATAGACAAGTTTTCTTATCAACCACGTATAATTTTCCATATAATAACTATGAGCTGAAAAGAAAAGAGCAAGAACCCATTTTATTTATTTGGTTGCGTTTATCATTCATTTCATCGTCCGCGTTGAGTTTTCAGTTCAGTTGAATGTTGGAAGTTCGAAGTATCCATATCATATAAATAATAATATATGAATATCACTGTCTTAGATACTTGCACTGAATATGATTGTATATTATTATTTACATATCTGGGCTTTGGCTTGACTTAACGGTTCCACTATCCTATCTAATGTTGCAGACCTCAGATAAGTTATCTGCTTGGCTTTGAGATGATTTTTATTGCATTACATGGTTCTGTAGCTAAAAGACCGTATTTATTAAATTAGTTAGTTAGGGACACTTTTACGTTTCCGCTAAATAATTTATGTAATGCCAATGCGCAATGCCGATCTAGAATGGTTTGATTTTCAATTTTTCCATATGCTATTTTTGCAAACAAATGGATTTTACGATATAATATTGCAAATAATTATGACCATTATTGATAATAAATAGGAGTTAGCAATGGGAAATTAATTTGGAGGAGTAGTAATAATTTGGTAAATACGGTATCTACTACTGTATTTTCCATATATTATACATGGCATAGTTCTTTAAGATGAAATAATAGACAATTCCATCAGAAACAAACGTGATAGTTTAAAGTTTAACGGTGGCAGTGGCAGTGGCACTGAAATGAAATGAATGATACAAACAAAGCAGATGGACGGCTAACCTTCTGTGTATACAATTATCCACTATTTCAATAAAACTTTATCGAATGAAATGATAGGATGTTTAAATTAAAGACGCAAAGAGTTGTTTTCTTTGTGAACTACATAAATAAAACTAAATATCTTTACTTTTGTGGGAGCACATATTATTTTAATGTAAATTGGACATAGCTGAGGATAAGGGTACCTATA
>JAQFYC010001642.1:0-32229 GCA_034694165.1 Tomocerus mixtus | reverse complement strand
TAATATTAAATATTGTTATCTGTTATCTTGCAGGGCGGAGATGACAACAATTACTTGGCCGTATTTGAAGCACTTTTGTTGATTGTTTTCATCGTAATTATGAAAATGAAATTGCCAGAAACAAAAGGAAAGAATTTTGGAGAAATTATTTCTACATTTACTTGACACTAACTGAAACAACCACTTTTAATTATTTAACTTCACTAACTATATAGAGGAAATATGCTTTACAATATTTAGCACTACACTAATGTAGGTATTATAGATCATATCATAATTCATAACAACATAATATCTTTTCCATACCGAATTGAACAATAAAAGTTTCTATTCTCTGACTCTTATTAGTCTTATTGGATTACGGGGTGATTCATTTCCTGCATAAAGATTTATTATACTTTTATAAATGATTTGGCTATATATATCTAACATTTCATGTGATAAAATAAGCCACGACAACGACAACTAGTAGGAAGCATAAACATGTCACAGGAAACGGAATAAATAAGTCTCCTGTTCCTTCCTTTGCAAAGTAAAGCTTACTTTCCTTAATTTGTTTTTGTTGCTTCACAATACATACATTTCTGAGCTGTTGATTATAGATATCTAATAAAGTCCGGAGTCTGTTGGAGTACAACGTGTCATTCCTTTAAGATGTACGTAGTGTTGCAGCAGACAAGAAATTATAATTAGGTACATTTGTCATTAATCGTAAGACAAATGTAAAATAATAATATGTATCTTATATCATATAGGTATGTAAGGATAAGTAGATTTATTGAATTAATAAACCGATTAAACATATGTCTCTAATGTATCAAATTTTTTGAATATTTCTTACTAAACTACCGGTTTTGTTGATGAAAATAGATGGAACTCCATGGGGGTGTGGCCAATTTTTCTCAAAAACACATACCAGAGTACTACTTTTGACCTCCTCTTTCGAATTCTGAAAACAAAATTGAAAAAGTTGACGCGTTCGAAAGTTGTAGCGTGTACTGATTGACAGACAGACAGCAATGACTAAATGAATGAGTATCTGGCGATACATAATAATACGAATTAATATTCGTATTATTATTCAGCCAACTGCACTCTCTTGTTATAGTTTTCTTTGCTTGAAGTGAAAATTCAGCAGTAAGAGATATAAATAAGAGCTTATAGCGTATAATGTTCTTTCGTTCGGTGTGATCCGGCTTTGCTCTGGCAATATTGGTTAGGCACTGCTATCGTAATCGATTATAACTGTCTTGGTTCTATAAACGTTATTTTTACTGATGTTTTGTGTATTGCATGCTAATAGTACATAACGTTAATTTGCAAATGTTCAGCTTGCTGATTATGCCGTAATCGGTTTTTGATAAGACTTTGATTCTTCCGCTTTCAATCTTAATACGCTTAATTGTTATATAATATATTGCATCGTTTGTTATGCTAGAGGGCAATGAAAGTATCCGTACTTAATACATACTAATTGTTTTAAGATAATGACAAATAATTTTGCATTGTATCTTACAATTAGTGACACAAGTCCCTAATTTATACTGATCACTCTGTAGCAACATCAGCACATTATTGGTAGTTGGCTGATTGGTCCTTCAAAAGCTATCGATACAGAGGCAAACATACTTTTTGTGGCCCTGGACAAAATATTGTTTGTAGGGCTGATGTCGAGTTTAACTATTCAAAAAGAAACTTTTTAGTTGACAATTTAATAAATACAGAAAATTATTTTATTGCGAATATTTGTGCTTGCCATAAAACATCCAGATATTTAATATACGTAATACGATAGCATCTATAGCAAGCTATTGTAAAAAATGTGTCTCAAGAGAGCTATTTGTATTGCTGTGTTCATTATAGCAAGTTTCCAGTATTCTTTGTGTAACAATGATCACCAGGCAAAAATTGAAACTGAATATACTAATGGTATTCTCATCGAAAATATTAAACCTGCTCCAGTTTTCTACGAAACTTTTATTAGTAACGTACTACAATATGATTTGCCAGAATTTTCGAGCTCATCGCTTCTGCTCCCTGACACCATAAAAACCAGTGCGATATGTCAACAAAGCACCTACAATAATGCATGTCCACAAAATTTCTATATGGAACAATTACTGCCTAAGGAGTTTTTCCCAAACTTCAAGTGGTGGGACTCCATATCCGAAATTCCTAATAGTAATACATCTTCCGTTTTCAATAAAATGGACCACAATGAGTTCTGTACTGAGATCAAACGGCATTTTCACCAGCCGACCACTACTTCCACTATTTTGAATTCCTATTTGGAAAAGCTATCTAGCTGTCCATTAACCGGAGATTTTCTTGTGAAAAATACATTGCCGTCCACGGTTTCGACAAGGCAAACTTTATACAAAACTATGCATTCGCAAGTATCAACGTGGTTCGGCAATCACTTTAGCGGCAACCAAAATGCAATTGTGTATGAAATGAACCAGTTGGCCATTTACGGACTCTTCCTTCTAAATGAATTCATAGAGAGCCAAAGATGGGCAACATTATTAGATACATGTCAATCGGGAAATATCGGCTTATCTCAATCACATTTAAAACCTGCGGACTTGTTAGTCTTATTAGCGAACGTGACCAACAAAATTTCAAAGAAAAATTACAGATTGGCCATTGACGTCAATGATTTGGGTCTGTACTACAAATTGCCTTTAACTGATTGCATTTTCTCCTCAACATCTACAAATACAAAGCAGCAGATTGTGGTTCGACTTTTAATTCCCATTGTATCGAATCTCTCAAATTATAAGTTCCTTTCGGTGAGATCCATTCCATTTATTCGAGCTACAACTTCGGGAAGGGAAATATGTTTTGTCAAGGACGCGGACAACAAATCTTATATTCAAAATGAAAAAACTGGAGAAATACGCGAGAGCATCTGTAACTCTAATGAGTTGTGCAATATCCATAAAATTCAAGATGGGGCCTTAGTTACCACCTTAATGGAATCCTGTGTAGCTGCAGTTCGTTCTAATCAGTCGAAGAATTTTATAGAAGAAACCTGCCCTATAGAATGCTTTCCAAGTGACCCGAGACAAAACTCCGAACCTGTCTTCAGAAATGCAGGCACAGATTCCGTTATAGTCGCTGGAGGAAATTCCCATACAATTATTTTTGTAATGTGCCACGGTGCTCCATCTCAAGTAGTTAAGCCATTTGAACATGGAGAAGGAGCCTTGAAAATTCGGGTGCCGTGTGAATGTCAAGTTATTTACAATTCCATTGTCATCTTCGTAAGCCGTAGCCCTTGTGAAACAGATTCTTTTAATATAAAAAGACTCTTGCCCCTGGCGTGGAAGGAGAAGGCGAAGGAAATCAAATTTATCACCACCACTACTGACACTCTTGTAGTTGAAGATAAATCTGAAAAAGAGAATAACATTATTGTCTCATCTGCTACAGTTACTGATGCTTACAGCCATACCACTAAGCGTCCCGCTGCCGCTCCCACTACTGATACTGATTCTATTAATATTGTTGTTTCAGGAATAGTTCCTCAGGAAATTATCCCATATGTCAATTCAGCATTTATATTTATGTTGGTAGTTGGAATGATTGGCTTAACTTTTCAAACATATCACCTGCATGCATTTAACAGAAAATATAGAAATGACGTTGATAGACTCGTAAGCTTAAATGGGTATGGTAACGAGTAGAAATTACAAGCCATATACTGATAATTACATGTGCTATGATTATATGGTAGTCAAGCACTTACCAAACATCCACATACTTTTTCTGAAAATAATAACCAATGCTAATAATTATACAGTAGTAAATGTGTGGATGAATTTTGACGTAAATTAACTAATTTTTTCCTATTTAGTAAGTACATACAAATATACATTTATAAAATGCACTAATAAATAAATGCTGTACTGATTTATCTAATATAAGTTATGTTGTCTATTGTCCTATATGAATTTACGGATTGAGCTAATAAAGCATAATAATGGATTACACATTCCTAAATACGTATTTTCATATACAAAAATTTATTTTTCGGTATTTTGTACGTTCAACTTTGTGGACAGGGGGTTAGTTAGTGTGTTTATTAATTTACATTTCCCGTCAACATAATTTTTAAATGTCATATACCTATATGTCTAGTTAATACTACTAGTAGAGTTAACTGTACAGAAATTTTAATAGCTTGTTTCGTTGTAATGTTAATGTTACTCTTCTCCAAAACTGTCAGCACTATCAAAACAAACTAGCTTTGGTGGATACATTGCCCTTTCAATTGCCATAACTTCTTTTTTTATTAGAAGCATTTCCAAATCTAGTTTCATTAATCCCAATATAGCAGCAGCAGGGGCAGCTTTTTCTAAAAACTCTTTTGCAGTGTCTGAAAATTCCAGTATGACCTCAGAGGGAATATCGGTCCCAATATAGTTTCGAAACTCGTCCATATTTTCCAGCAATTCTTTTGTTTTCAGAATTTCTTGGATAAATTCCTTTGCTACAGACGTTGCAAATGCTAATTGATCTAAAGCACACAACTCTGTATCTTCTATCCCCAATTCCTCAAAAGCATAAACCAATTTGCAATGCATAGAATCTTCTAGAGTTAATTCTTCTGGGGTCTCTTCTACTTCTTCGGCAGGGAAAGCAGCTCTCAACAGCTCCTCCAAAAGAGTATCGATTATCCTATTACGAATAATAATTGTTCTCACCATAAATTCAACTGTAGGAGCAAATTCCAATGAAGACTTTGAACCGAATGAATCGTCCGATTTGACATTTAAATTCTCTTTAGTTCGGACGGCAATTGAAACAGGACATGTACAGGGTATCACTTTAGGCTCTGTGCTGCCATCATAAGGATAACCATTTTCAATACAAAATTGCTGGAATGTGTATAAATCGTAATGTTCTCCTGTTTTCACATTAAATTTTGTAAACTCTTCAAATTCTAGTCGACGTGTATGAGCTCTCATCGAATTCGGGTACTGAAAACCCTGCAATTCTCGAATTTTTTTCATTGCCTCCTATGAAAAACAGGATTAGACTATGGAAATTAAGTAATTTTCTTGATTTTTATGAATATTGGGGATAAAGACCTTAATATCTTTGAAGTATTTTAAGCCCATTTTCTCCAGTGCCAATGCGTCAATTCTTCCAAGATTTCGACCATTTATTCCATTGATCAGAAACATATCCTGAAATACATACATATTTATAGCATACAATATTTAAATGTAAATTCTGTATCAATAGTAAAGTAACTACTTTATTTCAACATGATTATTTGTCACCCTGTGTCTAACACCCGTATGTTGCTTACTCACTTTCAAATTAGAAATACCAGACTTCTCTAACCACTCTGCAACTTGTTCCTTGCTCCAAAAATACCATTCAGGAAGATCAGGGTCTTTAACAGCAACGTTTTTCTTCCTTGCGCATATAACTCTTTTGGCCAAAATGATCACATTCTCCAGATCGCTATAGATCGATGTGTATAATCAAAAAATAATAATATTAAGTATATAGACTAAAAAAGTCAATTATTTAAACGCATTTAAATTGGGTGCCCACTTTTCCTCCAAGTATTCAATTTCGACTCGTTCCCTAGCCAAAGTCTTCATGTACTCCATCCAACCTTGTTTGTCTTTAGGGACCAGCAAGTTTTTTCCTCCTCCCTTATGTTTACTTACGCTGTACAAAAATGAAGATATTGAGTAATCGTCACTTCCATTTGCTGGAGGAGTTTTTAGTATTTGCTTTTTCTTGTATTTGGGCATAGTTTCTTTACTGTAGATTTATTTTCAACTTTGAAATTTTGTATTGTAATATTTATACTGTTAATTATGCTACATAAAAGTGTATAGGATTTTGTTGTTCACAATACTTTTATTAATTTGCTATTACTTCCTAATTCACAAAATAAAATATATTATTGGGAGATAAAATATTGTAGATGCCATTTTGAAAATACCTAATCTAAATTGTTACGATATTATGCACCTTTTATTTAGTGCTACCAGATGCAGAAGTTGTCATGGCCCTGGATTTACAAAGGTCAAAGGTATGTCAATCAAAACTTGATATATTTTTAATTTTGGGCAATGCTGTTTGAAGATGCACGGCAAAATAATAATGTCGCGATGAGATGGTGTATGTATCTCTCGCGTGTAAATCCAGTCTTACCTCAATTTTGTAGGGGAAAATACTTGGTTAGATTTCTTGGATTTACCTATCATCCATGTATGTATATTCAAATTGACCTAACTCAGTGACCCGTTGACCGATTGACTCCATTTTTCAATGGGGTCTCTGGAGGAACCCCCATAAAATAACGATACAGACGATACAGTATGGGAACGACCATGCTGTCTGTCTGTCTGTCTGTGAAGCATAACTCTTAAACGCGTCAACTTTTTTGAATTCTGTTTTCAGAATTCGAAATAGGAGGTAAAAAGTAAGGTTGTCAATGTTTTTGGACCAATTGGCCACACCCCCACGGACTACTGGCCACGCCCACTTATTTTTGAATAGTAACATATGCAAAGTGGGGTATCGATTTAAAGCTACTGATGTAAGGAATTCAAATGTTAATCTCAATTTACCCCATACGTGGGGCAAAATGAGATTATGTGGAAATTTACTGCTAAATGTCTCTAATATGCCATTTAAACTATTTTTATCAACAAAACCCGTTCACTGCGACTGCGCATGTCCACTGCGTTCACTGCGCATCTCCGTTTACTGCCGATACAGTTGGACACCCATTGCCATGGTTTATTGAGTTACACAGCAACCAAACAGACAGACAAAAAAACTATAAAGGAGACAAGATCCTTAATAGTACGTATGATGCAAGATCAGAGTACATTATCCCCTTTGATATTGCATAATACACCATTGTAAAAAGTATAATTAAGTCGTAGTGCAAATAAATCCTTTTTATTATTTCGGAAATGCTACAAGAAAGGTTATTAGTGCATTGAAAACGACATTCGTGTACATAAAGACTGAAAAATATTTAACGCTTCTCAAAACACCTAACCGGACCCCAAATGGTCTTAAACTTTTGATAGTTTTGTAATTTATTTTTGAACTGTTAGTAGAAGGACTGTACTTGATGGAGTTCAAGTAATCAACGGAATAGTGGTAGACTCTTGCGGCATTAATTAATATAAGACAAACTACAGCGGTCGTATTTACTGAACAACGGACGAACAAAAAATATGTTGAGCCATCAGCCAGGGAACGGAGTCTTAAGGTGCCGAATAATCCAATTAAATTGAATAATCCGTACATACATGTGAAATATGGTAGAGTTATGAGCAAAACAGAAGTATTGTAGTACGTGTTGAGCAATTGAAATATTTTGTATTCCTTAATGTGCGCCAGTTGGGCCAATTTTGTATTTCTAGCAAATATTTAGAAAACATGTTTATTAAAATATTAATTTAGATATTCAATATTATGCAATACAAACATTTATTTTGCAAAACACCTATTTACCTCCAGGTAGTCATCCAAAATGAAATGAATAGCAAATACGTTGTTAAATAAACCAAGAAAAACATATTTGCTGCCACTGAAGAATATTTAGCCAAAAGTTCAAATAGCGCGAAAAGTATTAAAAATGATGTCTTTCTCTGCAAATTATTTGGCAAGAGATAAAATAAGTATTGGGTGTCCAAAGGCTTTTTTAAAAAAGCAGATGTCATGCTTACAAGTGCTACAAAACAAATACCCATAAAATATGTAACAATTTTTTTTATCTTTTGCGAGCCCTTGTGATTTTCATCCAAGTTAAGAGATTCTGAAATATAATAATGTGATTACAAATACTAGCTGGAAATAGGCAATAAAAACAGTTTTTAAAAAACTTATTTAACTGACCTATAAATTTTTTATCTGAAATCATCATTTGGTTGAAAAACCATGCAAGAGATTCACTTTTCTTGTAGTAACTAAGTTGCACCACAAAATAAAATATTTGCCAACCAAACCAGATAATTTTCATCAGTGCTGCAGTAAAATCCTTTTTATCAGCTAAAATATGTTTTAGAAGGCCAACGAACAAGTTACATGCATAAGCAAAATTTAGCAGAATGTAAAATGGGATACAGACTTTTCGCCTAATTATGTTTTTGCTAACTACCACACCGTTCTTCCATACAAAGGGAATCATTCCTAGCCGCGAAAAAACGTTTACAAAAAAACGCCACCGCTTAACTGTTTGAGAACTAAACATTTTAGTTTTGTATTAATTGTTGAATTGAAATCGAAATACCTACATGGGTTGCCCAGTGTCAGTAATCGGCGAGTAAATAGCTTCTAAATAGATAGATTGTATTACTTTCTAAATTGGAAGATATGATTTAAATATTCCAGTGCAGTGCCTGCATCATAGATACGGATATATATAGATACGGATACTACAAACAGATTGTAAAGACATAATGTCGTAGTGAGCGTTACTATTATAAGTAAAACTTGGCATGAAGTTTGTATGGAGAAGGAGAAGAAGGATATTATATCTCAATTTAATATTGACTTGTGACATGTCATAAAGGAGGAAATGGGGAAAGGGACCTGTCATTGATAATAGACCGTTTGGGTTATTTTGAATCTTTATGTCAACATAAAGATTCCAAAATAGATTACATAATAATATATTACATATATAACATTACTCGTCATCGGAAAGCTAAAATTAGCATGGCAAAATTTTCACATCGAGAAATTACGCACAAGTAAGAGACTCTCAATGTTAACTCCATTGGCCATTCAAGAAATATAATTGTATGCAATTACATTATTAAACATTGCAGGGTAGATGACTAATCCAATGTTATTAAATAATTAAAATGTCAAATTGTGAATCGAAGAGCTGTACAAGTAATTAAATAGTAGTGGGCTTTAATGTATAGTTTTGGCATAGGTAGTTAGCAGTTATTTATTACTAGGATAATACTGGTATTCAATGTGAATACCTAGTTTATGCGGATATCGATAAGAATAGCCAATTCTTTAGATATACAGGCGCCTTTGGTTAATAATAATAATATGGTTTTTGTAATTTTAACCGCCTTGATTGCGTTATCAACTTACAGATGCCTTCAACCCTGGTTAATATTATGCGTACATGATTTTCTAGTCTTTTTACCAAAAGGTAGTCTTGGTCAAGGTACTAGATGTATATACTGATCTATAGGTAGTATTCCAATCTGGAAGCAATGACTGAAAACTGAACCATATTATCTTATTCTAACCATACCTTATTTAGACCATTACATTCTTTTTAGTAATGATAATGAGTAGAAAATTCGATAAAATATAGAATGTAGTATCTACCACATGCTTTATATATTGACCTTACTTAGTATAATATAATAATATATGTATATAGGTACATACTTATTATGTTGCTTTAACATTGCATTGAATGTATCTTTTATGGATTAACAGGATGTTGGTTGCAATTTAAGACACCGTCCAAAAGAGGATCAAGTTCCACAGAGCAGAGCAATTGAGCTAGGTTGAGGTTAGTATCGAATTTGTATGCGTGAGGATCTAATAAGTTTTCTGTGGCTAAACGACGACCATTGCAAACAGTGTAGTTAGAATATCCTTCAATTTGGGTGCAGATCTGACCTTTGGCACAGTCCTCATTCTTCAGACAAACACAATTATCCAGCAGGGCACAATGTGTCGTTTCAGGGTCGACGTCCATCGTGTTTCCTTCACCCTTTAACCGCACGCCGAAATTATTCATAAAAATGCCATTCGGATCATATTCCTTCATTTTAGCAAGAAAGGACGATCGGGCATCTGGGTCCAGTTTGGCGAGAATCATTTCCTCATTATGATAAAGCATTCCAGATTTTCCCCAATGAGATCTTCCCGTATAATTCATGGCCTGTAAAATGCGATAGTCAATAATACTATAATATTTCCAGTTAATTTTATATTTATATTGCTGCTTGAGATATTCCTTGTAAGTATATAGAATTTTTTGAATATTGATTTCATTACACTTTCCAATTAAGATTTTACATTAGAATCTTTGTTTTCAATAGTAATTAAAGCATTTTATCATTGATATAGGAATTATCTGCAGAAGCAATGAATTATATTAAAGATGTAATTTTAAAGTCAAACTATTTACCAGCGATTGAAGTATAGCTTGGTAAGCAGCCAAACCGGTGCTAGCTTTCTCATACGGATTTTTCCTTTTCATCATGTAGAATTCGAAATGGCAGGAGTCTCGACCATAGCTAGGGGACATGTATGTGGTGGATGCGGCAGAAAATCTCAATAGAATTCCAAACAAGGGGAAAGTGGCAGGAGATTTGGAAAGAATATCTTTAACTGTTCTTATGAAATCTGGTAGTTGGTCCAAATCCAGTGACAGCTCATTGTCCAGGAATGTGAGGTTGTTATTTGGTCCGTGGAGCCAGGGACATTGCATATATCCCGTTTCTTTACAAATTGGAGCAAACATCAAATCGTAGTAGCCTACAGCAGGATTTTTGACTGTCAATCCATTTTCCGTATAAATAGGGGCAAAATCTGGGATGGTTCGTAATAAAGCTTGCATAGTGTATCCTTGCATTATATTAAAGCCTGATAAGGAGTTCAAGTGCTGTAAGATTTCAACTCCAGGTGCTGCGTAACTGTTGAATAATTTTGAAGTAGGGGGAACGTGGTCATTGGTCACAGCTCTTCCTCGTTTACTCACATCCACGATTGTCCAATTGGAAATTACTATCTGAATTAGAAAATTAATTTTGTCATATTCATTTCTACTTGGCCAAAATTAATAATCTGAAACTACGAAAAGATTTTAAAAATATTTTGCATCATATATTTTAATTTACCTTTTTAAAAGATGGAAACCAATATATTGAGACTTGGTCTGTGTTCTTTGCAATGTTGATGATTTCCCCACTGGTCAATATTTCCTCACTTGCAACGTAGTTGTGAGCTCTGACTTTGTACAATGGATGTGTGCTAAGAGTGATATTCAGAATTATTCCCAGGAGTCCCAAATGAACTCTAAACGCATGTAAATCTTCTTCTGCCGTTATTCTCTTAATCTGACCGAGACCGTCAACAACCGTCACAGCCACTACCTGAGACGAAATGGAGGAATTATATTTAATAGAGGACCCATGCGCCCCAGTACCCACGGCTCCTCCAATCGTTATATTTCCATAGGCAGGTGTAGTTTTAAGGGATCTTTCATTTTGCCTTAGAAATGTAGTGAGGTCGTTAAGGTAGACTCCCGCACCGACTGTAACTGTTTCATCCTCCGGATTGTAAACCATTCCCTGAATCCCCCGCATATCAACTGGGATCCCCTTTGTGCAAATAATATCTGTAATGGAATGTCGATGTCCAAAAGCTTTTATAGTTATTTTTCTTGAAATTGCTTCGTTAACAATGTCGACAACATCTGAGGAGCTTTTAGGGTATCTTATTGTTTCGTTAGGACGACATACTGCATTTTGCAGATATGATGTGTACCCTAAGGGGGGCAGTCTGTAATATAAATTGCATGTTTAATATTTCCAAATGATTACATTACTATCCATTGGTGTTGAATTTTTTATTACTTATTATTTCCTATATTTAAATACGCAACTTACGGACTTATAGATGGCTCAAAAGGGTTAACATCATCTCCAAATATAGATGACAAAATAATTAACAAAAACAACAATGCTGTTGCCATAATTTAATTTTACACACTAGTTATTGGAAATAATTTTTAAAACTTCTAAACCGAATTTTTCACTATAATACCGTTATAAAGGCCTTCTTCCAACTTTCAGGGAATTGAGAAAATATTCTGTGTGGACAGTGACGAGCTAATAATAGTAATGATTGTAATTCAATGTAAGTGTTACTTCTGTAATATGTAGTAATGAAAGAAAAAGACCCAATTTAATTTTCATTGTCCGTTTAACTGGTCCAATATCAGGGTATATAGTCTGGGAAAAAGAATAGAAAAAAATTTAAGTTATAATACAAAAAATAGCAAACCGGTTTGCTTTTGTGGATTAGTAAGATTGTTTGGGAAAGAGCTTGCAGTTTTGTGCCATACTAGTAGTAAATATTTACTTTAAAAAAACGAAATATCTTTGTGCATTTAAGCTTCATGAGATTAGGTAGGTATTAAAATATGAAAATTATTATTTCCCATGTCCAAATTTTTAGTTTGATTAATGAGCTTTTTATCATGATTCCAAAATATCCAACGTGAAACCCTATGTTGCCAAAACTAAGTCAACACCAAGTTTGTTTTATTGATAAATAAATGACAAAGTAGAACACAAGAGATTAAAAACAATAATATTAGGGTTAGGGTACATTATTATGTAACATGTAAAAATGCATCGTCCATTGGCAGATCAAAACAATTCATGTAAAGTGTATTAAAGAATCCTGGTTTGTGTGATGATATAATTCACTATTATCAATTGATAATGAAAGATTGGATAATGTTTATACAGCTTCAGTTTTTGGGTCGTATGGTAAAAATTCAATCTTATTTTCGGTTGCTCTATTATGGCAATGGATACTTATTTGAATAGTACTATTGCATTTGCACTTTGGGAAAGGGAAGTAACATTTATATGTAAAATGCATTATTTATATATTAACGTAAATATTCATTACATTAGGTACTGTTTGATAAAATTAGTGTAAAAATATACATGCAGGAATGCTATAACTTTTTATAAGTAAAGTGTATATACATAGTAGTGCATTATGTCAAATAATTTTATGGACAACAATAACCTTGAAACTATGTGTAAAACTGGGTGAAATATGAAAAGGACATTAAGAGCATTGTTTGCAAGTAAAGAAAAGTACATTGTGAGCAAATACAAAGAGCATTGTGCACAATGCCGAGGAAGTAATTTATTTTATAACTAAGAACACATAATTACACTAGATATTTAAACATAAATTAGAGATTTGCGGCACTACCTGTACATAATATTATTATACTTTTAGCATATTATCCATACTTATGCATAAAATCGCCTGAATTTAAAAAATTATAACTAAAGATTACTGGGGTCAAAATTCACACATCTTGTGAAATAGTTTTTCGGAAATAGATTTTCCCTTTCGTTGCTTAAAAACGTAATATTTAGCTTTAATATCTACCATTGCAGCAATAGGCGAATTACTAAAATCTTCAAATACGAATGCATTATTCCTCTCTTCCCACAACATAGTTCCCACAGTCAAACTATTAGAAGAATCGGAGAGTGAAAAATCGCTCGTCAATAACATCATCAGATTTTCCGATAATAAAGAACTGTCTTGAATGACAAGATGCTCAACGCTCACTATATTTGTAAACTGCTCGATGTAAAAGTAAATAGAAAAATTGTTAGCATAAGGGTTAGTGTTAGGACAGAGGATAAGTTTTTCCAGTCTTGTGATCCCATTTCCACTTGCTCGTATATTCCCAGCGATTTTCATTCTCCTAACACTTTTCGGTAGCTGATCCAAGAATATGGTGTAAAGGTCGGTGGAAAGCAAGGTGATATTTACATCTTGCAAGTTAGGACATGTCCGTGAACATACATACAGAAGGTTCATCTGCTCTTTTTCTCTTATGCGCAAGTATTTCAAATGTGGAAGAGAAATTTCGACAGGATTATTTGCCAAAGTTACTGAAGAGCCCAAAGTGAGCCTTTCTAGCATTAGTGGAAGATTGTTGAAATCCATTTCTCTATGTGAGACAGCAAGGTCTTTAATTTTGAGGCTATAGTTGAGAGGAAGTTGGGTTGATTCTAGAACCAGCTTCTTTAATTCCCAGGCACACTGATGATGATTTACGGTATGAGTGTGTGTCAAGTCCATTTCTGCTATTTCACTATAGTCGCTTAGATTTACACCCATATTCTTTTCAAAACGCAAACACACCAGCTTTAGTTTGCTCAGTGTTAGAAAATCAATGAAATCGTTTACAAAAACTACATTTCGGTAATCTGCGGATTCGTTTGTGGGTTTTAATTTCACGCAATTCAATTCCAGGGTCCTTAGTCGAATTTTTTCCTGGTTATTAATGAGAATTGTACAGTAGGAAAGTTTTAAGTCTTGAATAGAAGTGAGTTGTCGCAGGGGTACAATTAATCTGCTCCCACCTTTACAATCAAGGTTCAGCTGTGTGATCCCATATACTGCTATTAAAGGTGTCACGTCAAATTCCGTTAAAAATCTCCCCTGATCACCCACAAAAGTTACAGAATTGGTTTTCACATGATTTAGCATCCACGGGGTTTCGTGCATGCGATTCCTGAGTTTAATCACATCGTTCCACTGCATAAAGTTTTTAAATTCCACTTCCGCAAATGGAACATCTCCGTGGAAGATAGTATTGAAAAAATAATTCTTCAGCTCCACAAAGCCGGCAGAAGGACGTAGGGCTTCCTCTCCAATCAAGTTGATATGGCTGGGAATGGAAAAGTTTTCAACAAAACTGAACACGATTCTACATCGTTTGCGAAAGAAAATATCTGATGCGTCCTTCCACCGGGTGCATACCAGGCGAAACTGTTTTAAATCCTCTAGTTCAAAATAGCTAAATAAATTCTGTAGTACCTATTAAATAGACAAAAAGTATTGCAATTTCAGATGTACACATAATTGTAAGTATATAATGCTGAAAAGTAATTTATTAGTATTTAATTTTGTCGGAACAATAATAATGCTAATAAAAGTGATATTTCTTACAACACTAGTAAAGACTGAATTAATGTGCCGTCCTTTTTCGGTCAAAATTCTTTTTTCTTCGTAGGTAAATGAGTATCTAGGAAATTTCGATTTTTCCATCTAGAAAGGGATATATAAATAGACAATTAGACAACTAACAGTATCAATTTAATCTTTTTTAATAAGCTAAATTCAGTTAATATAAAATAACGGTTTATAAATAATATATCTAACGTACAGTACACATATAAATCTGTATATATGTAATTATATTGTAATTATATCTGTAATATTTAAACCTCTAAGGTCTCACACGCTTTTATATTTTACTGTACTTAACATAAAATATTGGAAAGGAATATAGTTCATCATTTATTTGGGAACAAAAAATAACACAGAAATAGTTTAAATTAATCACTCCAACATTCAATGAGAAAAATTTTAGAGTGTAATTTACTAATTTGTGGTGAGGTATTATGCATAGTGTAGTGTACGAGTAAAGTGGTTTGTTAATTGAAAGTTGATAAAATATTGTACCGTTTGATATTACAGTAATATTTGATCACCAAAGAATTTGTATTAGATTTTTATTTTTTAAACATTATAGATGTCCTGAGTTCCTCTATAATATTTCAAATTCATATCAAATTCTAATTTCTAATAATGAATATTAATTTTTAAACAAAATGTAATACCTTTTAATAAACCAAGTTTACTTTATTATTATTTTTAGTAAAATAGTTGTTATGTTGGACGTCTGTATTATTTATTGGAGAAAGTCTTCCATGTGTAGGACGGAGTGTAGTGTGTGAACAGTGTTGTGAAGTAACGAAGTAACCCTTAGGAAATCATGTGACCCAAGCTAAACAGCAATAATAAGTACCCTCCTCTTTCTTCATCATGTTTGGTCCGCCTCTAATCTCAATTTCGGTAGCCCTAAGCCTTCAAGTCCTTGACCCTATACTCTATATGAGCACAAAAATAAACAAAACTGAGTTCCTGTATTATTATAAGGTGCAGTGCACCCTTCGTTCAGTATACTTTCTTTTACCTTGGAAATCCCAATTAATCTGCAATGTAAACTACATGAGTTTTGGACACGTTTTCTACTCTATTGGAATGAATGTAAATGTATGGCATCTGATTTTATTTATCTCACATATTCTCATTTCTCAGGTACTTACCTTACCTATAGTACCTACCTCTATCTCTATCTATGTAGGTGGTAAATATAATTAGGTAAATAATATTATTACATAATATTATTATTTAATATTATTATTAAAATAGGTAAATATTATTACCTTGCTCATTTTAACGATTAATTATACCGTTGCGTTGTGTCTTGTAAAGAAAGATCACACGCAGGAGGTTCTAGATAATTTTACATAGATGATATAGTAATATTTAGAGTTGACACAATATATTTCTTTTGCTATGGGGGGAACATTACTTTTCCCTTTATGCCCTGGCCATTACAATTATGTCACGTATAAAGTGAACAACTCCAGTGCATTATCTGTACAATACGAAGTATGCACTGAATGTGTTTCTTAAATAAATATGTAGACAATTATTCAGTAAAGATAGGATAACTAGTACATTTTTGGATTCTGCCAGAAAAGTAGTTTTATAAATTAATTTCAAATCATCTATACTAAAAGTTGGTGAAAAATATTTACTACATTATAACAGTATCGCCATAACTTTTGAATTCGACATACTGCTTTACAAATATACAATTAGTGTATATTGTTAGTTGACTTTTTCATGGAGTTTATATTCACTTTTTTAGTGTCAGAGAATAATAATAAAAAATAGAAGGGATAAACGTTTAAAAAATAGCGAGGTATCATCCGGACAATATTATAAAAATGGTGTATATGAAAATTTCCAAAGTAGCCAAAGTTCAAGCAAAAAAGTGACACCAACAGCACCCGGGGTTCCCAGGCGGTCACCCATCCAAGTACTAACCGGGCCCAACGTTGCTTAACTTCAGTGATCGGACGAGAACTGGTGTGTTCAACGTGGTATGGCCGTTGGCGAAAGGACCATAGTCTTTACCTGCTTTTATTTTGTGGATAGATTTGTATATTACATGAAAGGGTGTAAAATAAGCGAAGAAAATGTGTTTAAGTACTGCACTGTGCTATGTATGCTGTGCAGTGCACCTTCATGCTTTATTATTGTTTAACCTTTAAAATACATGTTGCTCAAATATAAAGGCACACTACAGACATAATCATCCAAATATTCTCATAGTAGTGGGTAAATTACATTTAGCAAAATATATATTACCAATTTATCAATGTAACTATAAGGTAATACTACAAAATAACACAAGAAAGTTTGGTTATGTTTATATGTATATTTATAAGGTATGGAATGGATAAGAATGATAGAATTTACTTTTATTATTATAAAATGCTTATATTACCATTACCTGTTTAGTTTTCATATCATAAACACTTTAATTACGAAATATTTATTATTAATAGAATGAAAAATATTAAACTTGACGTACACAACATTTCAGATTATTGTCTTTGATTAACAAAACAAAATACACTATAATGCTGACATGTGCATTCCCACATTTGTCATACGATAATTAATTCTATAATTACTCTTTTGATTGACATATCTACATTTTGACATTAATTATTGCTTATAATTATGATTTGGGATATGTATACTACCTCAATGTAATACAATAAAAGCCAGATTCGATTCTTAGATATAATTTGTTTACACGCAATTCTAGTTCTAGATCTATGTGACTGCGACTGGACGAATGAAAACTATTTGTAGCTATTTATAGAAATTACATACAACTTATTCATTGCTTTTTAATTGACCAAATATTCATAAAGCAAAGTTCATGTTTTAGCAAATTGCAGTCTTTATATTTCAATTATTCACAAAATTATTTTGAATTCACTAATTATAACCTTTCTATTTGAATATTGGGCTAATCATTATTTTTTCTTAAAATAGCAATATCTCTCGCTCGAGCTCACATTTATTGCTGAAAATTTGCACATAAATTGGCAAAAAGATTCTCTAGAAATGGGCTTTTCTGGATTTTGACCTTAAGTTTTGGGAGTATGCTTTAGCTGTAGGAGAAATTATTTGGAAAAGTTATACAACCAAAGGGGTTATATTTCAGGTTTTAATATCCCACTGTCGCTGGAAGTATGCTCACCATAGGCGACACAAGGTTGTGTCACAGCGTAATTTGCATACATTATGTGCTACGTGATATTTATCAGCTTTTCTAAATGTTTTAATGGGGCAGTGTGACCAGTAAGGTCAACAAATAACTGATCATCGTTTCATAGACATCAAACATCTGTTTATATTTAATAGCTCGGAGAGGTCCTGATCGAACTCCGTAGGGTGTAAGTGATGCAAGTTGTTTTCGATGCACATTACTGATATCGAAATTGTATGAAATTGATTTAAATTGCATTATGACATCTGCAGAATGTTTCCAACAGGTAGCCAACCCAAGGAACAATATTGTAAGGTTGGCATATACAATTATACATGTAACTGGGAAGAACATGTAAGTTTCGAAAGATACATGGTCATAGTACCGTATTGCACAAAATCCGTTAAGTACGGCAGCAACGGAAAATAGTGTGAAGTATGATGGAAAAAGAACAGCAAGGAAACTACCGTTGAAATACAGATTTATGATTCGCAGTCGATTATACATCTTCATATTTTCTTCGAATTTCGCTTCGGCATTTCTAAAGCAAAGTAAAAAATATTCAGTTGGTAACTTTATTTCCACTAAATGTGCATTATGAGATAAATAGGAGCTGCTGCATTTGATGAAAACTACAGTGTAACCTTTTACACAATAAGGTATTGGAATTTGCAAAAAGGCAATAAAAAACATTTTATCAATGAAAAATGTAACCGCATCACAAAGCCATATAATTTAAAATTCTTACTTGATATAATGCAACGAGCTAGAGTTCCGCAGAATATAAATGGTCATGTAAACAAAGAGTACCGTCAGTGCACACACGCCAATTATCCAACTGCCGATTTGGATAAGGAGCAAGATAACATATGCAAAAATATTTTCTTTTCTTTCTGGGAAAATGAAATCGGCCACAAATTGCTTGCCTGGTAGAAATAAAGCAACGGCAATTGCTTTGAAAAGGAAAGACGCAAAAAACAATGGTATTAAAAATTTTGACGATATGTATTCCAGTTTTTCATAAATTGAGTTCTTCTGCATTTTTGTATATCCACCATTTTGTCTGTCCTGACTTTTACTGGATGTGGATAGTATTAAATTCTCTGAAAGTGAGTGTAAGTAATTCATCATGCTGATGAATTCTTTTTGTTTCATTTGGAAATTAAACAATGCCACAGCAAATGTAAAATGACTCACAATCATTAGAAATATTATCATTACTTCAACGTACTTTTTGTTGGGATTTTTTAACTCTGATTTGAATTGAAAGAATTCATAAAAAGAAAATATACAATTAAGAATTGTCAACACTGCATTCAATTTTGTCGGCTTCAACCGACTAAATATCTCCGCCGAGTAATCCCATCTTAACGGCAAACCACCAACACAATGAATAATATTTACATAAAACCCAACCCATTGAAAAGTATCATGGGGCGAAATTGTATTTTGAGCAAATTCAACAATTTTCTTATTCTTTTTATTCCTACCAAAAAATACATTCATTTTTGTGTGCTTATTTCAATTTCAAACCTTAAGAATCTGCTTTTACTTTCGGTACACTGCGAAGCAATTTTGAAGTAAGATATAACATAAAACAAAAGTTTTACGATTTTTACTCAAATAGTACTAAATGTATTATAATCTGGGCTGTGGATACAATCCCCACAATGATAAATCTTACAAATATTGAAGATTTGCAAAAAAATTTGAAATCCTAATTTTCTACCAAATATAGCCGCTTAGACGCTCGTACAAAATACAAATTGTAGCTTATGTAGCGCCTTGGACAATTGCACTTCTCAAACAATAAGTGAACTTAATTTTTGCTGTGCTAGTATTAGTTACAAAGTTACATTTAAACATTGTTACAAAGTATTAGTTATTCAAAATTCAAACATTGCGAGGTTTAAATTAAAGTGGACTGTCAAAACTCAAATTAAATGGATTAAATACTCAGGCGATAATATAATTCTGAACCAACTAATAGCCATTAATGTATAGTTATAGCCGTAGCCGAAATAGCTTTTATGGAACACATTGAGATCCTAACAAGAGTTTTGACAAAGTTCACTTGTATGTATATTTATGTACAAGAATAACAGGTATATTATGACTATCAATAATTGATAGGTTCAATAAACTAATATATTCTATACCTGCTGCAATATGCAAACAGTATTAGGCATTCCATATTTCTATTCATTACAAAAGCGGACGGTCTGCTAGGTTATAGACATGTTCTTGTTCGTTTGTAAAGATGATGGTTCCAAATTAGTAGGAAAAGTTCGCGTACACTTCATTTACTTTACAATTATCTAACGTTCTATGACATTGAGTTAAAGTCGCAGTTTGAGTGAGCTATCAACTAATAGCAATCACAAAGTTATAAATACTGAATATTCTGAACACATATTCTTGGTCTGGCTGATGTAGAACTATATAAATATACTACTACCCATACAACCCTCCTGTACACAAATACCGATTCTACTATTAATGACAGGTATTTTGTTAAACATCGATTACTAAAGACTCAAGAGGGCTTAAGAGGGCGTTCAAAAGATGATTTGCTCAGGAACGTGTCATTATTTACGTGTCATCTACATCTTCTTGGGGGATCCAGAAAGCCTATGCAATTAAACTTCAATTATAAAATGATCCAATAAATAAACTAATCTGAAAATGATTTACGTAATTAACTTCAATTTGTATACCGGAGCGCATATAGATACAGTAAAACTTACCATGTTGGTACAAGAAGTAGCAATCATCATGTATTTTGGATTGAACTGAACACATCGCACAGGTCCAGGATGATCAGCTTTTAATGTACATACCTAAAATTTTAAAAATTCCATTAGCACTTCCATTACAATTACAATATTATGAATATTTACAAATATAAAACAGTATGGTATTAACAGTGTGATTTTGAAAACAGAATAACATTTTACGTACCTTGATACCGGTTCTTATATTCCACACGTGAATCAAACCATCAGTAGATCCAGAAAAGACAAACTGAGAATCTGGACTGAATGACGACTCCGAAGATATATTCTCATTATTTAAATGACCCTAAACATGGGATTGAACATTTATATTAAAATAAGTTCAATATTACTACGAATTATGCGTATTAGCATTAGGTTAATAAGTATTATATTTTAAATATGAAAACTAACTGAAAACGTGTGAATTAAGGCTCCATTAACAGAGTCAACTATTTTTATTGAGGGCCCACAACTACAAATCATTATAGATCTTCCATCTGGACTAAATTTTAGTGTGGTCCAATCATTGTCCTTTTCATAAGGATACTTGAAGGCATCGAATGGGCCCTAAAATACAGATTGACAGAAGTTGCATTTTTATTGCAATAGTAATATTAAAACTCAAAGATGTAATTTTTAACCTTATCGAAACTGCGGAGATCGTATAAGCTAAGACTTTCATTGTCCACCCCAGCAGCAAATATTAAACCATCTGGACTGAATGCGGCTACTGGTTTGCCATTGAGGTGCATTAAACCTTGACAATTGTCAGATCGGTGGTCCCAAAGACGCAGTGTTTTGTCCAGAGACGTTGAAATAAATGTCTCATTTGTTGGCGACATACAAAGCGTTGTTACTCTAAACAATAAACAATTAATTTGGGTTATTAAAAATAAATTTTATTTTGATTAAATGATATAATTATGTTGTAGATAACATTGAAAATCAGTTTCAACAATTATCATTATGGTTCGATCGATCCAACCTATTCTGGTTCAATTTAGTACGTATTGACCAGTAAGGTTTAATCTGTGTAGTTTGTTTTAAACCATCTAGTAAGTTTCGAACCAAACTAGGTTGGATTGAATCACACTAGATTGTATAGTAACGGTTTAAAACAAACTGACTTTCAATATGAACTGCAAACATATATAATGAATTCTTAAATAGGTTTACCGTTTCACATGTCCTGTGAAGTATCTTAAAAAATTGTTGGTACTAAGCGATAAGTATCTGATTTTGTCTAAAATATAAAATGAGGGAAATTACGAGTTAGAATTAGATTAGTAATTTATTGACAAACCCAAAGATATTTATTGTATCAATTAATAACAGTTATTTAGCTGTCTACCGTCTAGCTTTGTCGAACTGTGGATGACGTTATTTCTGTCCTTTGTGAAATGAATTAAGTCAACGCCATATTTTTTACTATGAACCAGTTCTGTTTTCCTAAATTAAAGAATGTAAAACAACATAATATTTCAGTGGGACCAACTATGGCTTGGTAATAAATAACTGGATTTATGTACCAGTTTGCACAAAATCGTCAAGTTTGCATACATTTAAATTTTATTAATTTTAAACAACTTACACTCCCTTCTCGCAGTCGTAAAGGACAATTTGATCATCGTCAGCTGAGGAAATAAGCAGATCTCCAGAGTGAAAAAAGTCTACATTATTTATTCTACCAGTGTTTTCTCGAAACAGTTTTGCCACTTTAAAACTACGAACCACTTCATCATCTAACTTAAGCCCGGGTTTCTCCACGGCACTGTCAATACGATCCATAATTCTGGATTCCGGAACGGATATCTTAATCTATATAAATTATAAATATGAAATAAGACAAGATTACACGAGCTTAGTTTAGTTTACTTTGATTTTCAAATTTTAATATTACCTATTGCCTTAGTGGATGTCTGCATATAATATACACATCATGTTATGTACTTTACTAATGTATATTGTACTAGGTAATTTTGAATTTAATTACAAATTAATATTTAATGCTAATTGCTAAATGCTAAGCCAAAAAACTTTAAACTTACCTTTAAGAATGCTACTGGTTTCTGGTAGAGTCAATAATAGTAGTAATAGAAATTAATTACTAGAAATACAATTCAATAAGATGTAGTGGGTTAAATTGAAAATCTACAATTTGGATTTTATTTCAGAAATTCAAAATTCTTCAGCTGTGATGTTATTCAGGGACCAAACAAGCCATTGGCCATCCTTTACTACTGTCAATTCACAATTCAGATGAAAGTAAGATTCAAAACTGCACTCCACCGGCCAAGGAAAGGATCATCTTCTCTGATTTTGCCATTACTCTGCTGATACAGACCTAAACGATGCTCCTTATTGCTATAGAATATAGAATAATATTTAGATCGCAAAACTCTCCAAGTTACTTTATGTAAAAGCGTTACATGAAAATCGTAAATAATTGCATTCAATCGTCAAAATATAATGCTGGTGGACAACGGAAGTTTCCAATATAATATACAATGCATTTTACATAAGATAGATAGGATAAGAATAGACACTAGATAGGATAAGAATATTAACTAACAAATATTATTAGCATGGGGGATTTACCTTATAGTTTTAGATGCATAAAGTTACCTTATACAATAGTTAAGGTTGATGTAAGTCCGTGCTTATATTTTGGAATTCCTACTTCACCACATTCACCAAAATTAAATGAAAATGGTGGTAGTTGAATTAAATTCTGAAAACTATATTTCCAAATCCCTGAAACGGCATCGTAACACTTTTCCGAAATAACTAGTTTCTCCCAGACACAGGAAAAGGTGGGAAGTCTTTGTGAATTTATTGTGTGAGCAGTGGAATACAAATATTATAAATCTCTCTTCCTTGTTATTGGAAGAATTCGAGAAAAAATCCTAACTAAATATAATTAATAAAAATTTAAATTGGTGTTGCATTATTTTGGAATTTTCTAGGATATCCAAAAATTTTAAAATTCCCACATATTTTTAAAAAAAAATCTGAAATTGTTCCAGATGCAAAGGAAAATAACTCAAATCAACTGTGACCCTCTCCTATAGCTTATCTTTCGGAATTTGTTAGCTGCTCCCGTTTCCATCTATTTTTTAGCGAGTTATGAACGAGATAGTGGGAAGGATTCGGAAATGATAAGAATCGACTTACACCAACCTTAACAGACTAGGTATTAAATATCTGAAAATCGATTTTAAGTGATTCCAGAGTTAAGAAGGCGAAGGTCGCTGAGTACAATTCGGTTTTCTGTATGTACAGTGATACACGCAGCGCAGGTATAGTCGAGTAGCAGACGAATGGAGCAGCCCATAACACAATCGCTTTAAATAAGGTAATACTATTCTACAATATACGTATTTACCTTACTGAAGTTTCATTTCAGCACAATACTTTATTTAGGTTAAATGATATTTTTATATTTACAGTTGTTCCAGTAAAGGACAGAGAATGGGTATTTAGATTTAATGATTTATTTATTCTAGGTTTTGAGTTTGCGTTAAAAAACTCATGCCTTTTGAGAATTGGTCAATGTGCATACTTATCAAAACTACCTAAAGTTTATTACAGTACTGTATTCTCGAACATTTCATTCATTTCCACTTGCACAAAGCATTGCATTCGTAGTTACAAAAATATTATTATAAAGTATATGAAATTGTCAATTTGAACAGACCAGACACATAATAATATTAACACTGATATTAAAAAATATGAATAAATATTAATAAACACTTAACCATTTTTTGACATCATTGTACCATGAAATATGGTGAATAAAATCTAACTCAATATTTTAATTAAGGAATTTTAATTAAGCTTTCATGGAATCCTCCAAGGCCAATGAACCGAAAAAATATAAATTCGATATTGTTGGAACCCTGGAAGATTTCTCTTAGACTGGTAGTTTTGAAATCTTTAATTCGAAGATATTTATGTTTTAACTTCAGATTTCTGTTCAGATTGCAGTAATTCAACATTTAAAATGAAAATCTACAAATCCAAGAGAAATCTTCCAGGATTTCAACAATACCGAATTTGTATTTTTCTGTTCAGTAGCGTCGGTGGATGAGGAAAAATATAAACACAATATAATAGTAGTTTTAGGCCCCGTTACAATTGACAACATACCACTATAAGCAAGGAATTCGATTGTTGGAAAATATAATTTTGATCAATCGGGAAATGCACTCGGCAACTGACTTTGCAAACCAGATTTATTCAGTTACTCTCTTCGCTTTTCAATTCATATTCAAGAGAAAGATTTACATAGGGAATTATATGTTAATTGTAACACAAACAACTCGATTTTGTTTTCGCTCTCGCCTTATTTATGTGGTCGATTTTGATGGGAATTCTTTGGATTGCAATTATTGTTGCCACATCGAATGTCCATGAAAAGTCAAAACTCTGCTTAATATCATGGAAGTATAAACCCAACGATCAATATTCTGACAAAGAAAGAGCGTTTTTTCGCAAATTTAGGTGTTCATGTCGACCAATAAAAATGCAAAAAATGGGAGATTCTTCTTTCATAAACTGGAAAAAGATACGGAGATTTATTTATTCAGTAAGTATTGGAACTGTGCAGGCCATAATTGCACTAAAATAATTACACAACAGCATACGGTGATCATGATATATCCCGCATCGCAAGAAACGGTTTTGTAACTGATAACTATAAGTGCTGGAAAAACTGGGGGATGGGGACGATAGTCCTGCCTTTTTTGTGCAGACAATTCCTAGTACATACTGATACCTGCCAAAAATTGGTGTAGAGTACATATATGTTATTAATGTATGCATTTTTAAATCAGCTTTTAAAATCCCAATGCTAAGCACTAGTGCATTGAATTTTTATTCTACACACGCATATGTATTCACAAAATATTTTAAACTAAATAGACTATGCTCCCATTTCATACTTCAACTTGTCGATTTTGTACGTAAAAGTAAGTTATTTTTAAGATGTCCATCCCCATCCATTGCCGGAGATAACACCTCGCCCGCCAAACCCATTTAGAGATCCATAACTCCATGCACTCGGTCCTCGCCCATAACTGTACCCACTTAGTGCACCTGTCCATCCCAATCCAAGGGAACCAGAATTTCCTGTAAAGCTTCCTAATCCATTCCACCCCCATCCATGACTCTGTCTCGAATTTCCTAATGCATCTAATAAACTGTTGATGGATGCAGAATTTGCAGAATTTCCAAGTAATCCATTCAATGCAGTATTTGATCCCACACTAGATCCCACTAATCCACCTAATCCACCAAGCGATCCCAGAGTCCCAGTCCCAGGTCTTCCACCAGACCCTAGCAAGGTTGCAAGGGACCCCACAGCACCCCCTCTGCCACCAGATCCTAGTAATGTGGCAAGGGACCTCCCAGCAGCTCCCCCACTTCCACCAGATCCTAATAATGTGGCAAGGGACCCCCCAGCAGATCCCCCTCTTCCACCAGATCCTAATAATGTGGCAAGGGTCCCCCCAGCCGCTCTCCCTCTGCCACCAGATCCTAGTAATGTGGCAAGGGTCCCCCCAGCCGCTCTCCCTCTGCCACCAGATCCTAGTAAAGTGGATAGGGACCCTGCATTTCGAGATTGTAGTAATGATGCAAGGGACCCAGAATTTCCTCCACTTCCTCTACTTGACCCCAAGAGGGAAGCGAGTGTATTTGAATTTCTTGATCTAGTATTTAGTAGCGTAGAGAGTGATCCTGCATTTCTGCTCCTGTCCCGAGACTCCAGTAATCTTTCTAATAATTCTTCAATATCGTCGTCCCTGTCGAAATCGGAATCAATTTCTCTTCCTCTACTTCCAAATCTACCACGAAGTCTGTCTCCATCTCGTCGTCGCCCGCCTAAGCTTCCTTTATTTCCGTGAGTTAGCAAATTAAAGATGCTATTCAAATCATTTTCCCCCAACAATGCACTAACTGAAGTTTCATTAATACTCAAAATGAGAAAGGAAGACACAAGTGTAATCGTAAAAATCTGTAAAATATAAAAATTACCAATTTTAGTAATGTATCAAATGATTTTAGCTATGAAATAATAGTAATTGTACATTTGTATTCCCTTTACCTTCGATGCTTTTTCAAAAATCATTGCCACAAATATTACTAGTTAATTCGTAACACTAATTGTAAGCCTCCAAAGTTATAGAATTTAAGTTTGACAGTACTTAATGAACAACCTATCCCTTGAACCCACAGAGACACAATAAAGAGAACATTGTGTCTCTTTTAACACTTTATAGACTTGATATTACATTATTACGTAGCAGTATGTGTGCCCTTTGCTTGGTCTTCCTTCATTCTTAAATGGTGGATGATTCCCTTGCCATAATATTTTGATATTCACCTGATATTCACGCAAACAAAATACAAAACACACGCATTTTGACACTTATGCTGTAAAGGCGAGCTAAAGGTAATAAGAATAAGAATAATATGCTAGTTGCCTAAAGAGTTGTCATTACAAAGTTCCATCCAGTAGACATAATAAGCACCATGTCAATCTACACTAGAATATTTCAGCTTCGTAATTTGCTTTACTAAATATATAGAACAGACATATTATAGTAATTTAAACAAAACATTGAGATTATATTGCATTGCAACTGCTGCCATGATGGATCTAAAATTATATTTTAGACGACATTCCATAGGATACGGTTTCTTTTGTAACAATTTCGTCAGAAAAATTATGTTACAATATAATTTCATGAGGCACACTATTACTACCCTACCTGAACAAATGCATAAACATTATAGTATGCAATGCAATGCAATGTACGATAGTACAAAAACAAAATGTTTAAATATAGAGACCGTAAACTTGTAAACAATATGTAAATAATAATTATAACAAAGCTGTAATTATATGCAAGGTTAGTACATAATAATTAAAGGCATACATATTAGAATAAAAGGCAGCCATGTGACGAGTACAATTTATTTGACACTGGCTGTGGAATTCAATAAAAGTGGCCAGTGTAACTGTTACAAATGTGCAGCATTGCATTTTTTAAAATAAAGTGCCCCGCAAGCCTACAACTATTTTAAGTATATGTATATGTATTAGGTATGTAAATAGATAATTTAATTACGTTAATTAACACGCATTAGGCAGAAAAACACTCATTACCTAACTCAGGGAAAAATTATTACCTACAAAGCAAGCTTAACCAATTCATCCCTTGTAAGATGCAGCTAATATCAAAGTATGCGGACTTGAAATAATGTAATTTTTAATGAAATTTAATTAGTCTAATTATATAGCATTGCCTTGCAAACATCTTGATGTTTGTGTAAACTATCTAAGACATCGTAATTATTCGTATTGACATATTTTATAGGCAGTGTCAAAACACGTGTATGACAATTAAGAAGCGTAGAATTTGCAATGTCTTTTGCATGGTTGACAATTTTGAAATTACTTTATTAACTCTGCATTCAAAGTTATACTGATAGCTAAGTACAACTACCGTTTATGCTAATAAATGAGTGACACAATCCAGTGTATTAAAGTAGGAACTAAAATATGTTTGTAAATATAATATACATAGGTATTATACTGTGTAGCACTTTCAGTTAAAGAGTATATTCTGTAAGTAAGAGTAAAGAAAGGATACTTCATCGTCATTACCATTGCTTGAGTAAATTATATATGTATAACAGGTACTATTAAATTAACTACTAACTGTTATACTTGTGCTTTTACTTACTACGTAGTCATTCCGTTCTGCTAACTAGAAACAATTATAATGCAAAACCTAATGCAACCCAGAAATAATATGTATGATATATTTACAAATAAGCAACATGCATTTTCACACCTTGGCCTGGTGGCACAATATAGATGAATAATAATTAAATGGTGTTACATAGGTACTACATATAAGCGAATTTTCTGCTATGCACTTTCAGATGAGTAAACAAGTACTAAAAATCTGCCCACACCCATTGCATACAATTATTATTGAGGCAGAACAAGCAAATGAATTTATAGTGTAAAATAACAATTAAACTCAATTGAGACTTTGAGTGAGTACCTATAAAATATCATCTTAGACCACTCAGCTTCCTCATCTTCGCACAAGTGAGCTATGTATAAATCTAATAAAATTTTTATGCAGTGTTACAGAAATATAATTTTTTAATTATTATTTCATAATCGCGAGTACAAACAACTTTGTTAACGCTCTTCTTGGACGAAATGGAAAAGTAGAGTGAAATACAACTTCCGGTTGTCATTTTGACAAGTTATGTAATACTTTTAAAATGAAAAATAGATGCTTCATTTTTCCTCCCCACATCCCTTTGGTTTGGCAAAGGATGGAACAAGTATTAATGCATGTAGATTAAAAAACAATCACTGTTGTAAGTCTACCATGTGCATTCTGCTTGACAATGAAAACAATGTTAAATGTATTATTAGACTAGAGAGCAAGATACATAGAAACATGCAAACAGCACCCCGTTCTTCGATGCAAAGCGAAGAAAAGAAGTGTTATTGCATACATCTAGAACTGTATGCATTTCGTTTGTAACTTTTGTAAAGTGTCTCACTCAACTCGACAATACAACTTAAATATGTAATACTGCGTTACTCTTACTCTTGAGATCACCATCCATATATTATACAAATGTTTATACTTCACTCTCTGGATATCTTCAGATACTTATACATGGCGAAAATTCCATGATATTGTAAAGCATAAATATTGATCTACTTTCAAAATAGTACTATTAAGAAATTGAATTGAAATACTACAATATCAACAATTTGTCGAAAAAGAAGTTAGGATACCAGAAAAGTTCTTTGTAATGGGGAACAAAGATAAAAAGGAATACTATAATAATAAACTGGATACTAACCACTATAAATGACCAGCAAAGGTACATTTTTAGTGGAATCTCACAGCGCCCCACATAATACAGTCCGTTTTTGGTCAAATTTCACAGCGCCCCAATAAGTTGGGGTAGTGTGAGAAAGTAAAATTTATCCTTGCATTGAAATCCGTTAACATAATTCAAAAAGGTTGAACGGTTTAAAAGTTACATAGGTATTTGTGTAATTAGATGTACCCCCTGTACCCCTTGGGGTGGTCCGATTTGGACCATTTACATAGCCATCCGTCCTGTTATATCAATGAACATTTATGCCAAGTTTGGTTGAAATCCGTCCAATACATCAAGCGTAATTTTGTATACAGACAGACGGACGGAGGACGGACTGTGCGAAACCATATCCAGCTTCGCTGGTGAATGACACATTATATTGTTACAGTGACTTTTCCCCAGTAGCCAGTTTGCGAAAACGATGTCTTAAATACAGGGGTTTAATAATTAATTAAATTGTTAAAAAAATTCCAGATTGGACAGGAGCCCGTTAAGCAAGAGAGTAAAGAATGTACATGGGCGGGCATTCAGTTTTGTTGCACGGAAATTATAGGGAAACGAGAAAACTAAGTTAGTTTAAGTATGTGAATGTTGTACATTTACACTGTAAATAAAGATGTAGCCGATAATGATACATTAACTGTACGTACTATTAAGTATATTTGTAACTGCAAAAAACAGTCTGACTGTGTCTATTAATATACTAATACAATTATAAGGCTGTGCCAAGCAAACACACTTTACTTATTGTTAGAGTTATTTAAGAATTCTTTGTGGGTGAGGCAGTTACCATACTTAAACTCACTCAGCTTGAGTGACATATACTTGTATTCAGCTAACTACTCACTTCACGTCTGCGAGATTCTCAACTTCCCAGGAGAATGGCACTGAAGAATGTTGTATGTATGTAATGCCAGTAACAAAACCGTTACTGTTACAATTGAAGCAACTTCGTCAACTCTCGCTTTGCTAATTCATATCTCATATCAGTAGCTACGCGCCTTGCATACGAGTATATATTGTAATATTATACAGTATTTACTTAATTAAAGTTACTGCGAAGTGATTTAAAATAGCAATCAAGGTCATATTTTACATTAATTTTGTTGTAAAAGCCAGAAAGCTAAACCAACTGGGATTTTAAAGCTTTTAGGTAAAAAATGTTTATTTATTCTAATTTACAATATTAATCAAAAAGCAAATCATTACAAAGTTATCAAAAGTATCACAAATACTATAATATGGCATAGTAAAATAAGTATAGTACATATTTATGTATTTAGGCTAGTATATTGTATATTATGTTTCAATTTTTGCCATATTTGTACTTTTAAATGTCCCTTTTAGAACTTTGAGATAAAACATCTTATTTTTGAATGGGCTTTGTTTCTTCTTCGTACAAATTACGGATACAACAAGGATCGATTAGTTTTTTGATCAAATGATACAAATTGTGCTTTCTTCTACATGCGAGTAACCTCCAATTACGTTTTGTTTGTAATATTATCTTTTCTCAAAATATTTACCTACTATTTTCAAATATTGAAGGCGTAATTATCCTATTACATATTATAGCATTCATTAAACTGCTGTTCTCGACTTTAAGCAATATAAACTGAGACTCTTGTTTATAATATAATCAATAATAGGTACATACAAAATTTTGTGTGAATTTATTGCATGTAGTACCTATAAACTTCATTTTAGTATTTAGGTACTTGACTTATCTATTATCTAATTTTCACTTGTAATGCACCATTTTATGCAATCAATCTGTCATTATTAAAGTTTTACAATAATTACTTAATGTACAGATATTGCATTATGTTGATAGGACATGAATGTTTAAAAATGACTTCCTTTCATTTAACTTTTCTCAGTAAATACTTGCGCTGTTGCACATTCATTTGTTTAAGCATTACAGAAATAAAGTTACATTTGCTAATTTATCCATTAGTTCAATAAATATTTTTCGCATATATTTACTTGGATTAACTATAATTAATTTTAAACACCAAAAGTCAAATATAGTTGCCTCGGGTTGACGACAATTGTTTCTGTTCCGCCTCGTTTACCGATCCCGTTGAATGGAATCGAATAGAGAACATTTGTAGTCTCTATAAATAGGTTGTTACAAATACATACTAATGTACAGTACACAGAAGTGTGTGTTTGTACATAAATAAGTATAAGTAACTATATAAATACTTTTGGTGCCACACTTCACGATATGTTAATACTACTCAATACCTACATCATAATTGTAGAAAAGGAGGTCGTAATTTAGTAGCTTGCTACTCAAAACTAATAATTTTTAAAAGCTCCTGTTTTTGTGACTATTTTGCACTTTTTGTGCTATTCTTTTATTTCGTAGACATAAATGTAAAATATTATTTTGTCTATTAGCAAGTATACCGACCACCTTATACGTATGTGTGCTAACCTATTTTTATTTGCAAATTTTTGAATAATTTTACTTTTCCACAAAAATATGCAAATAATTAAGGTTACCTTGACGACTTTTCGGGGAAAAATTGCAGGTCACCAGAGTGAATGGAATAAAAATGATGGGCATGG
>JAQFYC010001641.1:0-32239 GCA_034694165.1 Tomocerus mixtus | reverse complement strand
CGTTCAATATGAACAGATGCGAATCAAGCGCGCGTCCGTCTGATTCATATTCTAACCATTGAGTCCTCCTTAAGATGTAGTAAATATGAACAACCTTCGCAGCGCATTCATGTAAATACATGTACTCCACTTCCGCTTAAAGGATCAGCTGAAGATCAGCTGCCACGCTGTCAGATTCCTTACAACAAAAATTCTCAGCAGCTCTGAAGACTATTATATTTAAGTATGACTAACCTGGTCCAGTATTATTAAGATTTTCAGATTGTGGAGTCGATGTTGGATCATCAAATACTTCATATTCTTCCGGGACGTAAATTGCTCCTGGTCCTTCCATTTTACAAATGGATAACAAAAATAAATAATTTGATTTCTTTCTACAGTGATGCCCTTTTGAATTCCAAATTCTCACCCGCTCCAACTTTCTTAATGTCCCTGAACTCTGAACCGAACTGAATTTACGACGATGAACGCAAATCTCTACTGACTGGCTGGCTATTAATTCTCCGACGAACAGGTCGAGTTAAATAATTGTTATTGCCATTTATGTGTCGTTAAAGTCTGAGGTTGTATTTGCAATACTTGCCCAATATTTAGTACATTTTCATCATTAACAAAATCCTGAATTTATTTTCAAAATAAATGGCTCGAAGATAAATTCGAAATCCAAAATGGAATAAGTAACCGTCCATTATATAGCGAAGGTAATTTAAAATTCTAGGCTGCAAATGCTATCATTGATTATTAATTCGGTCGGAGCATCATTGTTTAGAGGAAACAAGTAATTAAATTAGACATTAAATATGATTTTTTTTTTAATTAGAACGTGTTCTACGTTCTCGTTGTAACTGTTGTACATTGTAATTAGAAAATTAATAATTATTTCTATTTATCATTATTACACCTGTCTTTATAAGCAATAATTTCTCCAACCCTTAAAAGTTTGCTTGGTTTGCATTTTATTTTTTAAACTACGTTTGTATACATTAAAGCAAGTTGCTAACTCTACTATATACCTGTATATTTATTATCTTTACGTTACAAATCGTTCCTGTTTCCACTAACAAAGCCAAAATATAATTTAATAAATTACTCCTTGTGTTTAAATTGACATTTTATTGTGCATATTGTGCATAAAAAGGAGTCAAAAGCTTTTCCGCTGTAATAAAACTCATATTTCCATAAGGACGCTGGAAATAATTGCATACCTTATTTACATGGCAAAGACCTTACAGTGAATTATTGCTCGGTTTTTTCAGCATTTCGGAAATGCTTTTTTTGCTAAAATAACAAGAATGTTTACGAATACAAATTATTAAATTGGGTTGACATTGAATCCCACATGAAATGCGAGTAACATCCGTAGGTTTACAATAATTTGTTTCTCTCTTACCTGATTAAAATGCTATAAAACTGTCAGAAAGTGGCATTTTTCCTCAATTGTGGATAAAATAGTGTCGAGTTACATTACATAATTGCCTTTATATTTGCACAAGTAAAGAATAACTGTCTACTTAATAGCAGTGTAAATATAAAGGCGGTTCTTAAGCCAATAAATTCTAGCTCAAGTGTAATTGTTAGTTTATAATATCTTATTCAGTTCTCAACTAGTCCATTTACGATTTATGCAAACTTAAACGTATTCAGATAACAATAAGCTGTTTATGTCTCGTGGGTGTCTTAATTAAGTTGTATTGTCTGTCTTTTAAGGAAAAAGCTGTAGCACAACAATACGCGAATGTTATCACCTCACCCAAGCTAAGCTCATAATGCCTATTTTGCCCATATAGATAGGTGTATTCTGTGTATTGTAGTATATACTGGGAACAATGAGCAATTGTTAACTGCTCAACCTAGGTAAGGTAAGTATATATTTATTTTCATATAGATAAACAAGTGTATGAAGAACTACAGAAATATATCGCACATAATAACATAATCTAAATATGCATGTACTTATGTAGTAGAATGTGTATAATGTAAGTAACATATAATTCTTCGTCAACAAGCAACACGCCTTTATGGTAATGCTTGTTAAGCAAATGCATTCTTGAACTTTTACTTTAACCTGGGGCGTAAGGAGAGCCGTGTAAATTAGTGCAATGAGCTTCTTCGTTGTCCTGCTTTTCATATATACAACTTAAGACACAAAAATCTATCTAGCAACATAAAAAATCAATTTATATTCGTTACGGAAGGAAATTAAAAGTCTCAATCTCAAGTGAACTGACCAACCAGCACAATATTACTATATTATTATAATATTATAGGCTATACAGACATAATTAATAAGATCTAGTTTATTTATGTTAAGTACCTAAGCGTACAGTGCTGTATCTTGTTTCTTGAATAGTGAATGAATTATTTATATTGAAATTGAAACCATTACACTTGTTTCTTGTAGCCCAAAGCACGTAAGTTTATCTGAGTTGTGCGTCATTAAAATGATAAAGAATAGGTAGCCTAAGGAATTTTGAATTGTGATAAAGCATATTAATATGAACTAATTGTAGGTAATGGTAATTTTTAAAATACCTTCTACAATGACCCTAGGTACGGAAACCCTTTATTGTAAGTAATTGCATCCAATTTTAGCAATAGAATTATTTTGTATGAAAATGTAATGCTAATTTAAACTTGATATATTGAATATTTACTACTACATACTGCATACTTCAAAGTGTGTGTATACGATGTAAGCAGGAAACTATTGCTATTTCGTTAACGTAAATATTTTGCGCGCATAAATACTGATAGCTACAGGCTAGACTGCGGTCAAATACTATGTAGCCTCAACGTCATATTTAAGCACAGCGTATCTAAATCACGATAAATACTTTTGTGTTCCATTCACAAAGATGAGATAAGGAAGTTATAAAGGAAAATTGATATTGATACTTTATAATTAAGGTACCATAAAAAATTCGCAATTTTAAAGAATGCATTAATACGTGCGCAAGATTATTAATGAATTACAAGTACAAAGGATGAGTGAAAGGAGGATAAAAATAGTGAATGGATATTTTTAGCACATTATTTGCAAACCTCAATACATTGTATAGGATATACTGTAAGAGAATACATATAGTAATTCAAATTCAAGTTCAATTTGCTACATCTCATTTCACTCGTCACTTTCTTCCGAATTACTCAGAAAAGAACAATGACAAGACAAGACAGACGTCTGGCTAAACCACAACTCAACTTATTTAACAGGGATGTACATTGTACATACGCATCTAGGTACCTAACTTTTAGCAAAGCTGAACCAAAACGTGATCTGCATTGTGCCGCTAACATACTTACATAGAAAACAATTTTGCATCTACCACTTTATCTCCACTTACGTACGTAAGTGCTTTTTAAAAAATACTATATTGTTATTAATGAAAGCTAAAATTATGCTTACAGTAAAATGTATCTAGTAATATACGTACTTACAGTAGGTAGTAATATTTAGAAATCACTTTGTCCTGTCGAAAATGTCACACAAAGTCACATTCCCATGGCTTACCGCAATTTCTTTCTAAAATGTATATTAAATGGAACACTTGCTACATACATTTATACCTAGGTAGGTACAGATATTTTATATTGGCGAAATTCATGTACAAAGATCATAATGTAATCGTCTCTCTCATGTGCTCTAAAGAAAGTGTGAAACTACAGATGAATTAGTTCATCTTACAGATTATTAATTTTTACGAGCAAAGTCCATAGTCTGCAGTACAATAGTGCAAAGAGATATCTGGTGTGGTGTAATACTTGAATAGTTACTATAAATAAAACAATTATGATTTTACAACAATGAACATTAACCTTACGTGCCCACATCTGCTCCACATAATCGTCGATTGGAGTCATATTGATTATTGTGGGTAAGCAGTAAGCAGAACTGGAGTAGACTCGGCTGGACTGGACACTGGACTCTTAATCTTACCAAACACAATTCCTGACCTGACCTACAGATAATTATGTCTTTTAATAGGCACTTTTCTATAATTTATGCAATGTAATTGCGAACCATCTACAGAAATATTACTATAAATATGGGGCCAACGCACTTTTGTGAACTTGGCATTGCATTTTTCCTCACGCAAATTTGTTCTGTTCTGCAGAATGGCAATTCATTGAGTGAATGTTGCACAAAATCTAATTAACAATGAGGAAACAAGATTGGCGACAGGAAAACGCTTGCTTGTTAGTAAAGAATGTTAGATTAAGATCTGCTCTGGTGTATGTATTTATCTTTTCTTTGGGAATAATTGGTTTGGTGTAATTAGAATTGGTTGTCGATGAAACAGGATTAGATTACTATAAAAGTAAGATCAAGATTAGTGTTTAAGTAAAAGTGGTCTAGCAGGATGAGTTCTTATTCTTCAGGCTATTTACAATCAGACTACTAGTATTGCACCGGAGTGTGTATTCGTACTAATTCAATTCGTTTATGCTGATGACGGAAAGCTACACACTACGCACATTTGCTTTTAAGTGAAACTGGAAAGACGACATGATAAATCATAAGAAACAGACACTACTACAAAATGCATGTAACCTTCTCTAGCATTTCTAATCGTTCTTAATGCTAAAATTGATTTCTGTGTTTGCGATAAGTATCCCATTGTCAAAGGATACCCGCCAGCCAGTTGTAGTACAAATAGGACAATGTCGTGCTTTTCTCCTACATAATCATATTACAATCATTGTTTATTGTACAGATCAATCACCTTCATAATGACAAATGAGCTGCTCCTGACTTTAAGTATAAGTGGAAAACAATATTGAAATTGTTACAGAAAAGAAAATCCAATTAATTATGCTCTGTATATCTCATGTTAAATACAATAAGTAGATGGACAAGGTAAGTAGTAAGTACGTATGTATTATAAACGGATTGTCTGAGAAGAATTAGATCGATTTGATGACGCTGCTTGAGTTGAGTAAAAATATACTCTCCAAATAAAGATACATTAAGATACACTACCTCTACAGATATGTGTAGTTAAATAATTATTTAACTACACTCGTATATATATACACTTCACATGGGATACTCATCTACTATGTAGTACATCTATTTACTATATAAGACCATTATTTTCTTTTATTCACGATTTACTTGTATGTATTGTTCCTAAAATCTCTTTTGTCATTGCCATTAGATTTAGATGATTAATGAATAAAGAAATACTATTTTGTCAGCCTGTAGCATTCAACCCAGAACTATTAGGTAGGTATTTTCAATTTTTATGTTATAGTGAAAAACTAAAGGTATCAACTAGATTACTTTCAAATTGGGTAATAAAGGGGTTTACCTCCTGTAGTATTCTGTAGCAGTGACATAAAATAGTGAGTACATATGTATAGTGACTGGAATAGACCTTCATTGCACTACTCCAGTCACGCCATGGCGTCTACTTCATTGATTGGTTACGTTGTGATGCATAATTGCAATTATGCATCACAACGTAACCAATCAATGAAGTAGACGTTACTGAAGTTACAACAATAATTTTATTATGAGATTGCGATCACTGGAGTTAGTTATATCTACTTTTGTAAAACCATCTGAGTATTACGTCCCCAGTAGAAGAAAAATCTACCAAATTGGTTTGATAAATTGGTTGTGTTTGTCTACAATGGAACAGTATAGTAGTTATACTTACAAAAATATGTATGTACTACTAATAATGGACAGGACAGAAAACCTTTATATAAGATAGTAGTATTTACTTCACAGATTAAGAGTATATAGTTAAAAATCTGTTTTATCATAATTACATAGAATATGTACAAGGCATATTTAGTACGAAAGTCATATTGCACATTTTCTTGGCACAAATGCATGTCACATACACGACTGTAAAATACCATTGCATTTATTTTACATGAACTAATCGTAAATATAAAGCTCTAATTGCTTTCAACTTTATTAATAGTGTAGAATATTATGCTAATGCTGTACAAACTAGTTAGTTCCGGGAATAATTTAGTACATACCTAATTACCTCGACCTTCTTGGTCTAAACCGACATGTTATGCACACATTTAGATAAACATTACGTGATAACACGTAAAACCAAAATAAGTAAAGAGATACACAAATCGTATGCTATGCGGACACAAGCCTCCCCAGGCTTAATATATTAAATTGGTGCAATTCCTTTTGTTGATTTAGTTTATGCATAAGCCCATTCGTTGCCCACAGCACATTGCATTTGCGTCTCAGCCATGTCTCAAGTACAAAAAAGTCACGCCAATATAAAAATCCTCGCATGTCAAAATCCACAAACAATGAAACGATGAGCACTTTATTTCCAATTTGTATAACGCAGATTCAGATGTACAGGTATTGGAATGTAAATAATATGGTTCATGCGTAGCGTAGGGACATACAATAACATGAATAACAATGTGCTCAATCTAATTCATGTCATTTATTCTATAGTAAGTAAACACTTTTAAGAGACAGGAGATTTGGTCAACTAAAATCGATTTGTCATAGGTAGTGTTTGTCGCTTGGAGTTGGAGTACATTGAACTCAAATTCACTTAAACAATTTTATGTAAATAACCCTGTAACAATGCCAATTGAAATAGGTACTTAAAGGAAATTGCTTTTAGCAAATATTTTGCTGTGTTATAAATGAGAAATTAAATTAATCTCGCACAAATTAACTCAATATTTAATCTGGACTGGATTAATTTTAAACTACAGTAACACGTACGTAATACCTGTTTTCTGCAGCTATCCGACTATTGAAATTGTGCTTCTATGCTATCTGCTTGCTTAGTATGTGGATAAAATAGTATTTATGTTAAAATATTTGTTAAATAGATTTGAAGTTTTATGGTAAGTACAAAACCAATTTTCCATTGTGTTAGTAAACAGCAAATTGATAATAAGAAACGGGGAAGTTAGGTTAGATTGAGATTTAGCAATAAATACACGTGAGAAAAACAATCACCTAAATCGAGAATAACCAAACAGGATAAGGAAGCCATATCCCAAATGTATTCCCAACTCATTTACTGTAGGGTGTTATGAAAGTAGGTTCCGTTTTTCAGCAGGATACAAAATAACAGCAATTTGCATCGGTAAGAAAAAGTAAATGCAGTATGAAATAAGAAAATTGTGTCTAATTTTTTGTTTACCTGAGAGTGTAGTAAAAATCGGATGCATGTTGACTTAAGGTTGTCTTCTGCAGAATCTTTATATCTGTAGGTATGAAGTGTTAACACAAATAAATTCGCAAATCTCTCACGATCTCACTTCCGCTTTATCTATTTCACAGTCCCAATTACTTTCGAAGCTATTTAGGTAAATTTTTGTGAAAATAGGGATGAATTAACTAAATAATTTTCAATTTACTTAGAATCTCTTACATATATATTTTACTTGCTTCCTAACGATGCTAGAAGATCATTTTAACTGAACTGAACAAGAAAATGAGAATCTTTTCTTGACATGAAATTTGCTTATTAGTTAGCTGATAAATCTTTTCTATTAGTACAGAAGCATGAGCAGAAGCCTTTTTCTTAAAGGTGGTATGGATATTGAACCTAGAATGTACATCTCCTCCATATGTAGTTAATGTACATATACGTACAGTTACAAGATATTAAAGCTCTCTATTAGTAAATACCCTTCTACACTTACAAGGTGGCCGATTAAAGTGACGCTTTGAAGTCACATCCGCACTGATGCAAAGCAAATGACAATTTCTATTCCTGATTCATTCGCACTATACAGATACAATACAGGCTTCAACAGTTTTATGAGATTATAAAAAATGGTGAGGCATTTTAATAAGGGAACCTACAGTACTTACCTACATGCATTCAAGATAAAAATAATTGTGAGAAGTCTTGCAAGATAAGAAACTTTCTTTCCACGACTCAATAAGTAGTCAATAGTTCGTTAACACAGATAGAGTTCAGTTTCTACACGGCTAATTCCTACATTAACACATTATGGGCCATAAACAGCTATATTTGTGAGTAGCTAACTGTAAATTACAATACTTAGCAGGGAAGCCTAGTATATCCTCTTAAGAATCTAAAAGGCTTATCAAATTATCACAATCTCGTGTTTTATTACAAATTACAACCCTAAAGTACTTAAGTCCTCATGTTTTACATATAAAAATGCAATCTATTACTAAATAGGTAAATAGGTACTACACAGATGTCAAGTTAAATGGAAGCAAGTAAACAATACTTAAGACAATAATTTATCAATTTATGTATTCTAAGGAAATTCAATCACCTTCGATCGTTAACTTGCTGCTTATTGGCACAAAGCTAGCGCTAGCACAACTCAATACTATGTAGCAACTTTTCTGATCCAATCTACGTCACAATACAATCACAGTCAAGTTCAAGTTGAAAACTAACATCTAAATGCGAAATGCAAGGATTCTTGGTGTAATAAATAAAATACAATACACACAAGACAGGAAATGCATTAGACATGGTACTACTACTCTGTATCTTCCAAGAAATATATTTCATACCTACTAAGGTATTTATTAAGTTCTCTATTTAACTTAACTCAAGGCTCGTCGTCATAACATAGGTAGCATCAATAAACACAATCGGATCACTACCTTTATGTACATCTATTTAGTAGTGCATTGGATTGGATGTGCATTTAAGTTTCATTCATCTGCCTAAACTAAACACACCTGAATCATTATCCGAGTCAGATAGCGATTTGTTCGACTTGAATTCTTATGTGGCGTGTTATGTGGCTTTAGCTTAAGTGAAGACGCGTATGTAGTGTAGTATGTATGTAGGTAATGCAATGCTGTACTTTGTAAATACAAGTCCTCAAGAAAAGTGGGACGAAGTAGACCAAGCCACAGAAATTTGCAGTAGTATTCAAACGTATACAAAATACAAACTAAACAGTTTAGGTATAGTCTTGTCTTTTCCTGTTGACTTACTGAATGAATAGCCTTTTTGTGCACATACTCGTAGTATAGCTGTGCCAAGTTAACATGCATTTTTTGCTGTCCCATAATAAGTTATTGCTCCTAGCAGCCGGCTTAAGAAACATTTTTTCTTGTTTATGTACATACTTATACCTCTTATACTTACCGTATAAGAGGAAAATGTTGTCATGTGCGTAATGTAAGTAGTATCCTATCAAACTACATACTTTTAACATCATACTTTGTTTTAAACTGCACGTCATAACTACTATACTCAAATCATGTAGTATTTAAAGGTTAGTTGTAATATACATTACATATATACTTAATAAACCTCTTGGTAACAAGTATACAATTTAAATTCAGTTATTGACTTTACACGCTAAGAGATCCAATATTTTCACACTGCCATGTCATATGTAAGTATAGAGCATATAGTAACACGCTATAGATATATGTAAACATTCATCATTAGGGCTTGTTGTACACTTTAAACTCACTACTTGCGAATTTGCAATTTGGTACAAACTTTTACATACATTTAGTAGCACATGGTGTATGTATACCTGTTTTGAATGTAAACATATTTTGTTGCTTATTACTAAAGTAAACTACAAAGCCTAGATATATGCGGCTACTTAGAATCGTGTGTTTGTCATGAGTAAATAAGTAGCAGGCTAGCAGGTAAGGACAAAGTAAATTTGTCCCTACTTTCCTCATCAACATTATGCTGAATGAATAGAGACAGATGAATCTAAAAGAAAAAGACGTGCTTATGAAAGTGTTAAAATGTATTTTGGGTAATGTAGAAATATATGTCTTAGTCATATAATACTCCGAGGCACAGGTATCCCAGGTCACATGAGCTCACGAATATTTACATTTACTACTTTTTGTTTTTGAAGAAAGATTAACAAAAGATTTAAATTCGCAGTGTTGCCAAATGATTTTGAAGAGGGTCACATTTGATTATGGACTGATGTCTTCATTTTTACACTGCAAATAAGAGCCCCTGTGCGTGGTAGCATTGTATGGCTACGACAGTTAGAGGTGGTATTATATGCGTAGCATAATAGAACTCCCTAATGGCTAAATGAATTGCACTAATAACAAAAGAAAAGGAAGGGTGAACGAGATTGACAGTTGTGAGCCTTACTTTTGTTAAGTTTTAATGGTAAATAACACTTTGAGAATGAAGACTGATGTAGCCAAACAAATTGCAATTATGAAAATCTAGGTCTTGCCATTCAGAGCAAAATATGTTTTAGCATGTACTGCGTTTTGTATTAAGTAAGCCCGAGTCGGACAACAAAGACCAGGTTGTCACTTTACGCTCTGTGCAAAAGTTTACAATTCCTAATTGCCAGATCACGATGAGTAAAAGTGGAACTGAATTGACTTGAATTTGACTTTGCCAACTCATGAGTAATGATTGCTCTTTGTAGTTTTGCATGTATCGTGGATGTAATTAAATTGGGATTGTTCTTCAACTTCCAGTAAACAATTTCAAAGCAACAGAAGCAGAATACTTAATAGAAATTGGAGTAGGGAATGGTAAACACACTAGTATTTACCTGGCATTCAAAACCTAATTAGCAACAGAAATATGGATTCACAATATAATATTACTGGGAATTCTCTTTTGCTTTCTATTATTGTACTATTATTCATCCTTTGTACTTGAATCGTACACCCACTTCAATTACTCTTCTGCTCTGCTCTTAAAAACATTTTAACATGGTTATTTCTGTTTTCAATTTTTAGCGTGGAGATTTATTGCCAATCTACTGCGCTTTTCTGTCTATGTACATCCTAGATACAAATGATAGCAAATTCGGTAAACATAATAGTTACACTTACTTTTTATGTTTGTCACATCTTTTGCACTACATCAAACATGAGATAAAAATATTTTTGTTTATTTGAGGACAGATTTCCTTCATAAATACCCACGACTCATAAATATATATTCATAAATACTTACATCTTTAATACGTGTTATACTTTCAACTAGTACTGCTAACACTTAGCAAGGAAAATTAAAATGGATGCATATCCATAAATTCAAATTGTATAGAACGAATTATAATATATTTCCAAACACCTATTTGTCTATCTTTACTTAGCCATCACACCACTCCTGTCCTTATGTGCCATTGCGTACTGAGAGATATACCCGGTTTCGGGGTCTCTCTCATGCATCAGGGTACTTAGGTTACCCTAGAATATAGTAAGTTGTGTTACTTACTATTAAACTCAGCTTGAGTTAAGTCGGAGCAGAAGGATGTCGGCCGAGGTTTAGTTAGTTTAAGTTACTTACTTAGGTTATTTAGTTTAGTTTGTAGTCGTGTGTTTCGTCTAGTCTTGGTATGAGTGTGAAGTATTGGGTCCGAATGAATGTCTCAATAATTGTTTGGTATGAACGCACTTGGATTGAATGTGTAGTTATAAGTTTCACTTTGTATAAGTGTGGGTGTGTGTGTGTGTCACATCACACCCCAGAGCATGAATCCGATAAATTGAATGTTTGAAAGTGTGAATGTCTCCGATTCGGAGATGTAAATGAGTATGGGTGTTTTAGATATAAGTATCAGTACGAATCTGTAGAGCGAATGATTTATTGCAACTAGTGCATGAATGAATCCAGTCTGGATGTCAAAGATTGAATGAATGTCTTTGAACGATTGATTTGTACATCATAAGTATAGTCATTAGTAAATAAATGGGTAGGTTTAAATATAGTAGATAGGTAGTGTAAGGAAGTAGGAAGGTGTGTACCTAATGTACAGTAAGATAAGTTTAGTCTAGGTTAAGGTTTATTGCTAGTTTTAATAATATCCTAGTGTACAATTAGTAAGTGTACATAGTTCTAGGTTAGGTAATAGTAGAGTTTTCCTGTAAATAAGTAAATACGTAGATATAGCTAATTAGATTAAATATAGTTAAGATAGGGCAGAAGGAAGAAGAAGAGTGTTGACGGCGTTTTTTAAAAGTGCCAATCAACCATAACAGGTAGGGTAGATGAAGTAGACTCCAGGAGTTTACTTTAGTACAAATTTTGATATACACGAGTTTTGCAAATAGTGATTAAAATAAAGAGAATTGTTTATTTTCCATGTCCACTCATTATAGTAAAGGCTTAAAATAAGTTGAGTTGTTTTTTTGACATTTTTTGATTCTACAGCTATAATATATACCAGTACTTCTAACTTCTATCTAAATGGTATGTAATCTGTTTTGCGAAGTAAGTTTTAAAACTCGTACAAGGCAGTTGGAGACCGTGACATGATATATAATATTGCGATACACTCTAATTTGTACCATCCACTAACTGCGTAACATAATAGCAAAGTAATATTTTATAGCAGTAATTCGAAACACTGGTAGATAATTGTTGGAAGTTTGTAAGTAAGAATGAGGATAAACATCATTTACTGGACACACTTTGTGTAATTCAACTGTAGGAAGTTTCAACCGTGCTTATTAGGTATTCAGGGCTTAATATCGAGAGTTTGTCATTTTAGCTACAATTGATACAGTTAAGGTAGTCAAGTTTCTGAATAATTCTCATAACTTGCCATGTATCATTGTGTATAATCTACCCTCCATATTCCAACAGTTTCTAGATCACATGACATTTTTTTAATGACCGACTTACTTATTTTGTTAGTGATACTTTATATGATATGATACTGCAATGCAATAAAACTGCAACCTAACCTACTTGGCTAACCTAACCACTACCATTATACTTATAATCAATTAGGGAGTTACTTGACATGCTATTACGTGTATACTGAGTTTTTACAATTTTGCGTTAACCAACTTTACCAAAATTACTACATGCAAGCTACTAATGACTGCTCCACAAGTTTGAGTAGGAACCTGCATCAATAGTATAATGTAACGTAAAGGGGTATAATATATTACCTATGTGATTACACACAGTGTTGACTGTAAAGGAAATACCTACGGATAGAATAAGCAGCAGAATCCATTTCCTGACAAGGAAGCAGTATCTCACTCCAAAAGGAAAATGCATAAAGACTATCTTTACCCTACCTACACAAATTCGTGGATTTTTTGTTGTAAGTGGATGAATGAATAGTATTTTAATATACTGTTATGCAATAAAATACTTTTGTGTTACCGCGTACTGTGCTGTGCTGACAATTATTTTCTAGCAGATAAAATTGCATGCAAACTAAAATTCTTCCTATTAGACCTTAGGTTATGTATTTACTTGCAACAATAGCGAATTAAACAAAGAAAATCAATGACATGATCCGGCTAATTTGGAATCCTGTAGAATGGCCACATCTACATAAATATTCGAAGTTTATTCTTGTTTATGGCGTGTCAAGTATGTGATAAAGTTGTTAAGTACAGTACCAGCCTACGTACATGTAGTTGTAAATTAAATGTAAAATGGAAGTGAATAAATTAGATACATGACCCTGTCTGCTGTCCATAAGGTCCAAAAATGTGGGCATGAGAAAGCATATTTATTGATTGCACCTCTGCAGGGGGAACTTTAACTTAACTACTTAAGACAAGCTAGACTGCTTAACTAAAGGAAAAAACTACTTATATGTCTTCACTCACTATTCTGCCATTTTACCCAATTTATTTCAATTCATTTACATCTATACCATGGAAGGCAAGGAATGTCACGCGGATTAGAAACATAATCCATTCGCATTGCTAACGATACTTGCATACGAATGAATAATTTTTACATAACCTAACCTAATACAACATAGCTATAACTAAATATAAATAAGTACGTATCAATAAACTTTCAAAGTACATAGTACATATGTCATGTTAAGTAAGTCGTACTTACCTAACAGTTCAATTGCAATACATTCAAGTTATAACATCTATAGTTCAATCGTTTAAACTAATATGCTATAGGCTAAGCAAAATTCAAGCTCGATGTCACAGATACTAAAATATGCATTGAAAGCTTGTAATGATTCCATATAAGTAAACAAGTAGTATGTACGCATTCTTATGTATAAAAGCATGTACATGTATCACACGTCCATATAGTAATTGTACGCTCATATTATAGCAACGTATACTAAATACTACAAAAAGGATTCTTTACTTACTTACATTAGCAAATGTAACCGTAATTCTGAATATTTACATTGTACAGATGCAAAGTTGCATCACAAGGTAGAAATGGAATAATTTTGTCAAGATCTTTTTTCATCGCCTTCTCTATTGAAAGAATTCATTCAAACATATTTCCCATTTACGCTGCATTTACATTTGCACATGAAGTTGCTATATTTTACTTACATGTGACATAATAGTATTTCTACTTGAACGCTTGAACCTTCTGCGTAGTTTAATTTGCGAAAGGTGCTAAGGAATAATACATAGAAGTATGGAATGAACGATTTAAAAAGAATAGTACATAGTATTTATGTAGTGAATGATAAGCCTATTAATGAGTATTACTCTTGACAAAAATTACACAATCGCTCACTAAGAGCGTGCTGTATTTTTTGACCAACGTAAACATTAAAGAATAGATTAACATAGGACATGACGCGTCAGGACAGAGGAAGGTGAACCAAACCTAAATTGATGCTATAGAATGAGTAGTGCTAAATATATTGTATATTCTGCCTATTTGTAAATGTTATACGAAAAATTAAGTACGTGTACTATTTAGTATATTCCCTTAGAACGCAAATTGGTCAAATCACTCATCCATCTCCATGCTCATTGAAATTGTATCAGGATTTGTAGTTTTTGCATGAGTGCAGTAGTATAGGTACAGTACAAAATACATATGCCTCATGTACATTGCGGAAAGGAGAACAACACACATGCCGACTGACTATGACTGACATTTAGCTCACGAAATAAAGGTAAACTTAGCGTAGGAATGTAATAAAGTAATTAGAATTAGCATGTCAGCCAAGAAGTCTTTTGTTCTTGGAAACTGCCTTAATGTAATGCAGATATGTAGTCTCACTCGCAGTTTATTCGCATTAATACTGTATAAGCGAAGGATTGAAATAATATTGGCATATCCGTTTTTATGTTCTACAGATAGATAGTAGATACAGATATTAGAATTTGAATTCTTTACAACATTTTATGGTTTACCTACCATTTGAGTCGTATAAATTTTTGCTGACTAGCCTTTACTCTTTACTTACCTAATTCTCCTTACATAATAAAGGAAAATAAACCGAGACAACGGATTCATGTATCGCCGTGACTAAATATTATACTATGTATGATGAAATAGGCCTACGACATATTATGTCGCCAAAGCCCCAAGTCGAAAACCTAAACTCTAAAACCCAAAATGTCAAACCCAAACTGGAAATCCAAAACCCAAACTGGAAACCCAATCTCAAAATTTGCAAATTCACACACACCAAGTCATAGTTTCACGGTACGTGGTCTATAAGGTTGCAGCGTCATTGGCCCGTTGACCGATTGGGTCAACAACACATATACCAGAGTACTTTTGACCTCCTCTTTCGAATTCTGAAAGCAGGATTGAAAAAAGCTGACCCGTTCAAAAGCTATAGCGCGGACGTACTTACTTACGGGGACACACACACACACAGAGGGCCACAACGAATTGAATATGTATATGGCGATACATATAATAAAAGTTTTAGTATGCTTTGAATATTGAATTTGACCTTAGCTGTTGAAGCTTAGTGCATGGAAAGAAAGAATATAAAAGATAATGAGTCATCATCATCACTCTTCTTTTGTGTCAAAGCCAAAGCCAAGTTTGGACGTTTTTGATCCCCCGGCTGACAAAGACTAGAGTGGCCCTTTGAATTCAATTGAAATGTAATGAGAGTGAGAAGGATTACATGCAAAAAAAGTCAATGTGCAAGCAATATGGATTATATAGATTACTTACAATTACCAAACATGCAGTCCAGCAAGCCAGTTTAGGGTTTGAGCTTCTCAATTCAATACAGGAAGAAGAATTATCGAATGCAGGTATCGTATGCATGTAGCTTTATTGGAAGGAAAGAGAACATTAACAAAACATAGGTTTGGCTAAGTACTCTACAGTAGGTATTTAAGTTAGTTGAATGCTTAATTTTTATTTTATGCAAGGGTGATTGAAGGTGCGTCTTATTCAGCTACAGTCGGCTATTAAGTACACATTAACTTTATCTATCTATCAATGCTTTACTTACATAATTTAATTTTAATATAAGCTATCCTATAATGTCATGTCTATAGTTGATTTGGTAGTAGTAAAATAGACACAGGTTACAAAGTATTAGATTTGGAATAAAACTCTTAAATAGTTGCCCTCGGCCTTGTGACCATTTTCCTTCGTATGGAGATTTCTGCGAAAAATGGCTTGCTAGCTATTGAGATATATAAATCGAATGCTCATGTCTTGCACGTATAAAAGCCAACACGAGATTCTTTCAATGATAACCTAAGAATGTCCTCAAAGCTATAAAACTTAACTTTTAACATGCACTGTGACAATTTCCTTAATCTTGTTGATTTGTAGATAGTGGGAGAAATTACTGGTTGAACTCAACAATTTCTGACAATGAATACTGTTCCCTTTCCACTTTCAATGTTGCCATCAACTTATTGGCAGTTGCATTGCGATAACTAATGTATCCCATAGAATTAGAAAATATCAATTTTATATGAATTTTTTTGTAAAATATAGTTATATTGAACACATTAAAATTTCTTCATTTCCTATATAAGTATTTATTACCTCCATGTTATCCACAGAAAACTATTAAAAATGTCTTTCGTCTTTCGCTCTGCTAAGAACTTATCATATTATCAATTTTTCAAGTAGAAATGACAAGACATTAAATCTGTTATCGAGAGCATTAAGCAACTTAGAGCTAATTAGCTTGAATCAAGGAATTTGCTAATTTACTCAAAGGTATTCATAATAATCCTCCAATAAAAAATCTGTCTAGTCTTAACAATGTTATCTATCTCCAATGACGTTCTCTAACTCTTGCAAATGCGTGTTTGCAAGTCTTTATGACTATTTAATAGCAAATCCCTTGATAATGTGTGACATCTGATCTGCTACGAATGTAATTCTCTTCATTAAAGCAATTTGTAATGCAAATAAGTTGTATTACTGTAGCGAGTATGGATGGAATGAACAAAAATATCAATTTATGTAAGTATCAAAATACTGACGTGCTGACAGATTAAGATTTATTTCTATTCAAAATGATATTAGATGGATTATATTTAACTAAATGAAATGTAAAGCTAACTATATTATGTAGTAGGGGTTGTAGTAAATACTTAACTATACTACAGAAAGGCATATAAAATTCAAATATAATGTTTAATTAGTCCATAGTTGCTTAGGATTTGTAGGTCTAGTTATTTTTTATATAAATTACAAGAAATTAGCTCTTAATACATTGATCATTGTTTCGAACCACAACGCAACATGCAGACATACCAATAAATCCTTGATGAGCTTTATCTTTTGATCCTTAGGATTTGTTTGTAGTGGCTGATCATTAGCTCTCCTCCTTTATACTATTTGGGGATATGCAAATACATAAACGCTAAGGAAATGTAAGGTACCCACTATAAGATAATAAATAAATGCCGAAAATGTCACAAGTGAGTTATGAATGAAAAGAGCTTTATAAAATGCCGACATATTAAAGAAGTCTACACTTTACACACTGAATTGTATCTAAATTGTACTCACATGCAGTACATTAATTTAAATATTGAGCATGGTTTGGGTTTGGGTGGGATACATTCAACTTTGCTATTTCTATGTCTTTATGTTCCCAATTTGCAAGGAATTTATTTGTAAGCAATAATATTATATCCCATCCAAGTTATTTGTTTGTTTATCGGACTTCTCTTTTCAATTGAAGGCATTTCAAGTTTATTCGTCATTCTCAAGTGTACATACTATACACTTTATTCTGCCAACAAAAATGCAAGAATAGATATATATGTGCTCTTGAGCTGAGAAGTTTTTGTTTTAATTGGTATGTCTAACTCACAAAGAAAAGCATGTAGGTACATAAGTGTACACATGTAAGTACATGCATGCTAACATATTATTTTATCATTTCCTTTAGCACAAAAATTAAATGGACCAAAAGAATTCTGCTGTGAATTGAATAGAGATCCTGTCCGAGTGTCCTATTCTCTTCTCTGTTTAGTTGAGCTTATCAATCAACTTTCAAATTAATTAAACACTTACCTATGTTCTTCTCTGCTTAATACAAAGTTGAAACAAATAGTTTTTGTCTTCCCAAGAAATTTCTTTGAATTGATTTATAGTGGACCATTGGAAGGCCTTTAGTGCCTTAGATACTACATGCATACGTAGGTATCTGCATTCTATGTCATTAAAATGCCTCTGTTCTTTGTTTTTAGCATTATCTCCTTATCGTAGGTAAACCTTGTTCTCTTGGCCGGTTCCAATCAACTAAGGTCTTATTATTACACTTGAAAGTTACTCTTTTCTTGAGCTTCCTTTTCATTTCCATATATACAAATACGTACATGCATACAAACACATACCTCAACAAACACTTACTCAATACATATTCATAGTAGTACCTATCTATACGATGCCATAATAAAAAATAACTATTTCAATGCAAATATGAAATCTCTTAGGATATAAAAGCATTATTAATGAATACATGCATGTAGAAATTGTAATCAGCCAGCACATACATAGTAATTGATATTGCATTTCTAATAACGCATAATGTATTCATATCATTATTTCAAAATGTGTTTCAATTTGCAAAAACATAATAAAGGGAAATAATAAAAGCTAGCTTGTATTGCACATTAGTACACTTTTCCTTTATTATTGTGCATAATAAAGTTGTTATTTCCTTCCTTCCTTATTCTAATTAGTTGTAGCTAATATTTCTGACGCTTCTTAATTAATGCTGTTAGTAACGGTGCAAAGCTGGCATTAGCTAAATTCTACCTTAAGGCATCTGCAATAAACAACTTATCTAATCTAACCACTACTGACAACATTAAGGATACGCGTGTAATTTAATCTCTTCATTCAAAGTAAAACAAATCTATCGAAACACATGAATCATGAACAAGGACTGATGAGCAAATGCAACTGTTGTTCAAGAATTTTTTTTCTTTATTTATGTGAATGTACAAACTTATCTGTTATTTAACGAACTTGTGTACTTTATATGCACAAACATAGGGATATTATAAAATTGTGATTGCCTGCATTACGTATGACAAATTAATCAGAAATAATATTAATTGCAGTGGTTTTATCGCAACACACGAGTATCACTGTTAACACTACTTAAATAATCGTAGTTACAACACTTATATTTAACATATTGCCCTTTGCAAGAACAGGGAGCAATAGAAAACTCATTTTAAGAAAAAGTAAAAATGTATACGGGCCATTCAAAGCATGAACCATGATTAGATTACATGATTACAAGCAGAACTACATGATAAAGATGAGTATTTATTGCATCAATCATTTTATGTCTATCGAAAACAGTAGATTATTCTTTATGCATTTTTAAATAATAAAATGACATACATACACGATTTAATTTGATTTTACTATCTAATTTTGCTAGACCTGGCTATATCTTCTTTATGTAATAATGTGATGTACTTCGGTTTCAGAAATTCGTGTTTTACAGTAAACTGTGACCTAAACAGACTTTCAGGATTACAAAAACAGTTTACTAACAGTTTTCAATGATTTATAATAAATTCAATACTAACACTAGCTACTTCCGGTTCTGTCTCCACCGTAGAAGTTCTGGTGAGATGAGCTTATTCTGCATTCTTTTAAACTGTAGATGATAAAGTATCAGTGCAACATCATCCGTCAATTAAGAATAGTTGCAGCATAGTCACACTAATTGCGATGAAAGTTCAATATGCAAGTAACTCATCTAAAAAACTGCAAAAAGGTTAGTTAGCTAGATACAGAAGATTTATAATAGTAGCTCTGCAATTTATTTGCCTTGTGACAATAACCTATTTGCATACACAACTTAAACATATGTACAGATACTTGAATACTTGTACTTGCATTGTATATAGTGCAGCTCGCCAGGAATAATACTTACTGCTTACTTTGGCACTTTTATTATAATTATTCTTGCATGTAAACGTATATTGAGCAAAAAATTGAAAGTATAATTGTAATATACGCATGCTTTAGTTATTTTAGACGTAGAAAGGCAAAACAACAACTTGCTAGCCAAGTGTTAACTTCTGCGCTATTGATCATGTCAGAATTGCCAATAATACGAAACTGATGTTTCTACATCGAGAACTTGCATACAGAAACGGAAAATCCTTCAACTTCTTAACATATTTGCTTGGACGTTTTATAGCTGGCCTTTGCCCTGTTGGCTTTGACTTTGACATTCAAACTAAATGGATAGAGTTTCTATTTATTTATCTAGATGTATTATGCAAATCTTTTTATTGCAATTATGTATGTACTTATACTGTATAAATATTGTAACGCGTACGCATAATTCACAACTAGTGCCATGCAAAGCGTAAGAAGTGGAGTCGAATACGCAACACTAGAACACTAGCATGCACATTTTTATTGTTGTTTTTGCTAGTTAATTGTGAAGCATCCGTCTATCAATAGCTCAAGGTTGTACATTATTTCAGTAATTGTCTTTACCCAACTTAACTAATCGTAAATACAGCAAATGAAATGCATCGTAATTGTTACTATGTCTTGATTGCATCTTTATTCATTTTACGCAAAGGTAAAACTGTGACAAGCAAAGTCCACAATTTCACTTTTTCATATTAATAAAGAACATCATCATTATGAATGCTACATTGCATGCATGTTACATCCCCTTCTATGTACAAATACTTCCCTAATTTCACAAGAAGATTTATATCATCCATAGGTAAGTATAATTCGTCAGCAATAATGTTTAAGCCCATTTCATTAGTAGTATTTAGAGAAATTCGTATATGCAATGCAATCGTCAATCTTATCTCTGGATATATTCATTAGTCACTCGTGACTCGTGACTACTATTTATTAAGTAATTTTCAGTGCACTGGTATAAGATAAGATACCTAAAGCAATAAATAATAAATATCCATGCAATAGCTAATTGTAAGTAATTTTCAACTTCGGAAATGGGAAGCGCATAGTAAGGTTTCAAGTAGGAAATCGTCATTGTTTTACAAGTCGTTAGTACCTAATGAGATGAGTATAATTCATGTTACAAAAATCAATTATAAGTCTTACAATTATAACTTGTACGTACAATTTTACAAATCAGGGACTTTAATTCAGCCATAAATCTTAAAATGTTTCCAATATTCTTCATAATTTACTACGGAAAAAAGTCGGTAATACACGAGCTAACACAATCATTAGTGTACAGTAGTAGATATTTTATGTAAATTGTCTAGCAGCTAAGATGTTCTCTTTCCTTTAAATACAGAGAAGTACGGAGGGTACTTATTTTTATACACGCCTGAAATAGTATTCTTGATAGAAGTATAACATCTTATATGTAAAATACCTAAATAAATGTTACTTTAGATTACATCAGCTAGCGATATATAAATGTTATTGAGAAACATTATGTATTGATGCATGCTACTAATTAAGATATTTCCACTTCAGCCAAAACCATAACGCGTAGGTTGCTATTACTTTTAACTTTACCTTCTCTTTGTTTTTAGACAACCTATCTTTACGGAGATATTGTGAAAATTAGTAACTCCTTAATATTATTACTAAAAAGAAATGTTGCTGCACAGATCGTTTTCTAATTGTTTAACTACGCAAAGTAGTGGTAGGCAAGTAGGCACTAGGCACGATATAATTGTAAATCTATTATTTCCTCCATATTACAGTAATGTCAACCCATATGCCGGTATGCTAATAAATGCGACATTTTATTATCATTTTCCGCTTATAATTAATACAGATACATACGTTGAAGTTATGTAAACAAAATCTAGACAGAGATGCTCCCGCCCCGGCCCGATTTCGGGCCGGGCCGGGCCGGATTTCGACCGGCCCACCCTTTTGTACTAAAATGGCCGGGCCGGGCCGGTACTGCTAAAACTGCAAATGGCCGGGCCGGGCCGGTGCTGCAAAAAAGGCAAATGGCCGGGGCCGGGCCGGCAAAAAATATCTCCAAAAATTAGCCTAAAAGGCCGGGCCGGGCCGGATTTCGACCGGCCCACCCTTTTTTACTAAAATGGCCGGGCCGGGCCGGGCCGGTACTGCTAAAACTGCAAATGGCCGGGCCGGGGCCGGGCTGGTAGCGTAAGAGAAGCCAAATGGCCGGCCGAAGGCCGGCCGGAAAAATTTTTACGCCAAAGGCCGGGCCGGGGCCGGGCCGGCAAAAAATTAACTCCAAAAATTAGCCTAAAAGGCCGGGCCGGGCCGGAAAAATCGATGAGCACCGGAGGAACCGCTACCCTGAAAATTTGAAGTCGATATCTCTAACCATTTTTGAGTTACGTTACAAACAACGCAATCAGACTGACAGACAAGCAAACCATTTACATAAAGGAGTCAACCAGGTCAAGCTCCTTAAATGCAGGGAACAGCAGATCTCCTTTGCAGTACAAGAAGGTTCTATCTTTTGTTATTTACCGTGCGCGCGTGCCCGAGAGAGTGGGGTTTCTCGAAGCGCGCGTAACATCATTGACCGACAGACAAATTATTTTTCTATGCTTTAAATGTAGTAAAATATTGTCCCGTTTTTGTGCTCCCCTTGGAAGAATGGCAGATCAAGTGACCACATTCACCGAATAGCAATTTTTTGGTCTTTCACTTCGTTCGAACGATAGAACAATCTTTTAAATGAACATTTGAATGCAAGACCAGTGCCCACTTCCTTTCCAAGCCAATCAGAAAACGAAGTGCGAAAATGGGATACGCCCAAGGCATGTCCCCTTTCGCGCCTCGTTTTCTGATTGGCTTGGAGGTAGAACTGGGCAATGGCTTGGCGGCATGAAATCTAACATTACTCAAGCATTCTATAACTGCTAGGGCAGAAGACCTAGCGGAAAAAACTATAACTATTCGGTGAACCACATTAAGTGCCTATCTTCTGCTACAACCTAACCTGTTCCCGCCTTTCCGGCATCCTTCACGGCAACCAATCGCGCACACCCAAAACAGAAGCTAATTTAGCCAGTTGTGAGAGGAGCCGGCAAAAGTCAAAACTAACAGACAAAACGGTGTGTGTGGAAATATATAACTGACTTTGCTTGGTTGTTGATATGTTATGTTGTTGGTGTCAGTCGTTAGTTCAGTCATATTTAAATCTATATGGTTTGGGGACAGTTATATTGTAACACGTATAGAATATTGTCATAATAATATATATATTGTTTACAACACTAATAAGTTCCCACACAAACTAACGTAACACTTATATATTATGTCTGTTACTGTATTTTACCTGTATGCTGTACATGTACATGTAGTACGATATCCTTGCCTTGTCTATGTGTCTATTTAGTTCTCCTTGATCGGAGATCAAGCTTAGCTTGCTAAGCGGCGGGCGGGACGGTTGAGTCTTTCAACAATAGTTCTCCAGACTAGGTGTCAGTGGTTGGTGTCCGGACCGTCGTCACTGGAGTTTCTTACTTGTTGTCCTGTTGCTGCTGTGTTGGATTTCTGGATTCGCCATCTCAATTATGTAAGTAGGTATTTTACTATTTCTATTCCATTTTTCTATCTTAAATTTTTATGTAGTAGTGTGTATTGTGTATTGTCAATTGTGTGCCTGTGCCATGTCATGTCATGTCACGTCACATATGCCAATATTTATTAAGGAGCTTGTCTACTTTATAGTTTTGTGGTACCTTATCGGATATTGTGGGGAACAGTTTGATTTTTTCTAAGTTTTCGACTTTTGGACTTAATAGGCAAAAAAGTAAATTTTCATTGTAGCCTATTGAGGTTCCTTCGGTGACACCATTGAAAATAAACGTTAAAGGTGAATCGGTCAATGGGGCACTGAGTCACTGAGTTAGGTCAATTTGAAACATTGTTCAATTAATAGTATACCGAGTAATTAATAGTATACCGAGTAGGTTGGGGTATAGCAAAGCGGGCCGTTTTATATACCCCAACCCCGCTGTATTAACTACTACATTGTGGTGTGTTTATGTAGTCATTACCACTGTTATTTTCGCCATTTTTACTTGACTAGTATTTCTTTCTTTGTGAATTTCAGAATTGTTAGACGTACCTGAATTAGTATCTAACAATAACAATTATGAGTGGAATCGCTATTGCTCGTTTAGCGGAAGAGAGAAAAGCGTGGAGAAAGGATCACCCTTTTGTAAGTCCTTTTATAAATAATTTCGTAGTATTTATTATACATTATAATGTTTCTGTGGAACTAAGCTTTTGTAGTTGTCGTTGTCACTATCTGTCAGAGGGTATGTAGCTTATTGCTCTCACCAATTGAATTTGAAACTAAACAGGCATTTATCAGTATTAACTTCTTACAGGGATTTGTGGCCCGCCCTACAAAAAAGGACGATGGAACTATGAATCTAATGAATTGGGAATGCGCGATACCAGGGAAAAAGGGGGTACGTTATTTTTTTGGTAATTACTTATAATAAAGTTTGCTGCGGGTTTGGGCGCTGGGTATGCTACAAGAAAATATTGTAGTAGGAGTAGGATACTACTTATCTAGGTATAGGTCAGGTATAAAAATTCAAGCGCATGGTGACCACACCTCCTTTCTTACTTTCTCCAAATGGAGAAATCATAATGCTTTCCTTTCAAACGTAGCCGCGCCCTCTCTGGTTGCAACTTTTTTTTACGTCGTTAACTAAACGCCCACAATAACGTTTCGTGGTGTCGTTGCGGATTAAAAAATTATTAAAGTCCACTATTGCAAATGAGAAAATTGTAAAAATACAAATAGTCGAAGATGAATTGTTGAGTGAGTGGAACCGATATTTTCGATAATCATGCTTTAGATTAATACACTCGAATTTCAGTATTTAGTTGCTTTCCTGTAAGAATCAATTGTTAATTGTTGGTGTTAATGTTAATAATATTTTAATAAATCAATTGTGTTATATAACAGACGCCATGGGAGAGTGGATTGTACAAATTGCGGATGGTTTTCAAAGATGACTACCCTGCAACCCCTCCTAAATGTAAATTTGAACCTCCACTGTTCCATCCGAACGTGTATCCTTCAGGAACTGTATGTCTGTCCTTGCTAGACGAAGAAAAGGACTGGCGTCCCGCGATTACGATTAAGCAGATTCTTCTGGGAATTCAGGATCTTCTAAACGAACCAAATCCGAAAGATCCTGCACAAGCAGAGGCTTATACTATTTACTGGTAATAATACATTTAATTTTTGTAGTGTTAAATACAGGGTGGCATTTATAAAGCGAATAGTCATATCTCCATGCAAGCCATGCATTGACTTTCACCACCATATATTATACTCTACATATGCATATCCAGGAGGGGACATGTTAGATATTTGTGAAAATGTGACGGTAATGAAAGTCAGCTCTGAAATTGGTAAGTAAAATGCGCTAATACATACACAGATAGTAGTGAAAGTTTACATGGAGAAAGTAAGGACTATGTACGTTATAAATGCCAGACCCTGTGCCTGTATACATAATATGCAATGTAGATAGTACTAATAAGCCCTGATAGTATACTAATCAAACTTTATTTTATAATTTCTAGTCAAAACCGATTGGAATATGAAAAGAGAGTTCGAGCCCAAGCAAAAGTCATGGCTGTAGCAGCTGAAGGATAATGAACTGAGTGTTGGCTGAAAGTTTTATAATTCTTAGTATGTCTATATACTAAGCCATTTGCCGTATTACAAACTACTTCAAAAATTTCTTCTTGTATTGGCGAATCCACAAATTGGCAAGTACAGTCAAGCTGACAAGGCCTAAAAGGCGCAAACTCTATGTGGAACTGAAAAGGTCGAAATCATTCTTAGAACTATATCTGTCTGTCGTTATAATTACTGGCTAAGTACCGAAACGTAGTTTATGATAAGGCAAGGCTTTGGCCCTGACCAGCATGAGAGGTAAGAAATATAAAGAATTATTTATTGATTGAATTCCAAAATTCCATCCTTGTCTTCCTAGCTAGGAGACGTTACCATTTCCTGCATCTGTAACTTCGTCGTGTTCCACCACGAAGTTAAATTACTTCAAATTATAGTTCACTTTAAACCAATCCAATATTCTTATTCCTTTCCAATGCTTTTATTTCTGAAAAACTCTGTTAAACTTGTGAAAAAAATGACAGACAGGCATTGTCTTACGGTATTTGAACCCTGTTACAAATGTATCTGTAATTTGGTTAAATATTGGATAAATTGCACGCATTACACATAGGTTAGTTATTAATTTATGACAACAAAAAAGGAACCAGAATAGAATGTAAGAATATATACTTATATAGTTCGGTAGTACAGCCTACGATTGTGTGAACATCTTGCCTAAGTATTTAAACAACGATACGGAAAACTTTGTACTTGAATAAATGTTCATTAAAACTGTACTTGCCAATTTGGAGGAGGAAATATTGTACGTATTCTAAAAATAAGTAAATACAAAAATAAAAATAATTTAATTAATTTAACGTTTTTTAAAAAGTGAACTGTTTTATGTAGCAATTTTATTTTTTATTTTACGATTTTGTCGTTAAATAGCGCAAATCTCACCAACGCCATGCAAGGGTATTGATTCACACCACTTTTTCTTCATCATCCAAATAATCATTCATATGTTATGTTATGTTACAATGCTTAGTTATAACATAATGATAATTATTATTTATTACTTAATAATAAAGTTGCTGTCATAAATACATTATACATAATCAGCGTCTGAGCGTCATTACCTATTTACAAATCTGTTAGGGTATCTAACTACAATAATTCTAAAATATTTAAATTCAAAATTAACTAAAACCTGAGTGATCTGTTTAAAAGGATTCCCTAGAGATGTACAATGTACACATATAATACTATACTATTTATACAGTACTATATCAGTAATCAAATCAGTTTTCGTAAGAGTAAGAATTAATAAGTATGTTTAAAAGAGTTCAGAAACAAAGGCGAAATTAAGTATACCACACATTAAATACCTCCTACCTAAGTCTTTTTAGTACCTAACACCTACTTATAGCACTGCAGACTGTGACGTGACTATGGGCCTAAATGAAGACCTATTTCGTACATAGATAAAACACGATGCTGATATTTAAGTACAAGAAAGGTCAGATAAATGCAAATGCAGTTATACCAAAACTTGAATACTTTTTATTAAGTCATTACTAATACTTTACATTTTTACATCAGAGGTTATTTTTAATGCCTGAAAAAATTGCATCGTAGTTGTTATTTTGTCAAAACAGCAAAATGCATTTAAATTAACATTTGTATCATTTTCCTAAAAAATTAGCATAGCATAAGTACACTATAAATATAGTACTAAATAGTATCCGTGTCGGTAGGATCTATAAAAGTTGTGTGCGCTATAGAGACGTTTTTCCGGTCGAGAGAGACTTCGGGACAACAGTGCTATTGCCTAGCATGGTCTCAAATACTTTTGCATTTTTGTCGGAGGTTGTAATAGCAATTTCTGGTTCGTATTTTGCATTTGCTGCACCCGCTTCAGTGCTTTTCCTGTCGGGAGGATAAGATGAAACAATGTGGGCTTTCAGCGTTTCTAATCCGTTTTCAGCCTGAATGTGAAATCATAAGTAGTTAAGGAAAATGTTGGTTTACTGCATTTTGCTCATCTATCATTTTCATAGTAGTTAGTAAGTATACATAAAAGTTTACCTGATTCAAAATATGTACAGCAGCAGATAGGATTTCATGCCATTTTTGCAGTTCTAGTCTATGTAATGACTCTTGATGTTGAAGAAGCATCAACCACTCCTGATGAGACTGTGGAATTTCTCTGCAAATCACAAAGTCAAATTGTAAGCAACAAAAGAAATGTATTTGTACATACATAGATGTATACCATTGAATTCTTATGTGTAGGGAAAAAATGAATATGCTCACTTAGGCAAGACAAGAGGGTGCGAAAACATTGCAGGAGAATTTGCAAGCTTTTCTAAACTGCCCAACTTTAGAAATAAGAATCCATTTAAGAGCAGTAGTCCAGTTAGTACACTCAGAAGAACTTTCAGTACCAAAGAATTGTCAGAAGATTGAGAATTGTGCATATTGTGGTGTATCCCTCCGTTAGACAAGTTTGTTATGCTACCTGCAATTAGCAATTTTAGAGGAAATTACAGATATGTATTTGTACTAATAAATAGTTGAGAATATATTACATTAAGCACCATATACCAGTTACTAACCATTGCGAGGTAACTCGGGTGCTGGGGGTGCCGGTCCTTTTGTGATTCTACGTCTATTACGTCCACCGTCTGCAGTTCGTTTTGGAGAATCTCCGATAAAGTCTGACTTCAAACATTCCTCCTTCAGAGCTTTTGCAAGATTGCAGTAAAATTCGTTTATGCCCTCCCAACTATTTTTCTCGATAAAACCTGAAGGAAAAACATGAAATATGTAAGAATGAATTAATGCTCGTTGTTATTGTGTAAGCACTATACATTATACATTGCGACCCAGAATTAGCTCTTCAAACAATGAATCCGCTTTCTCTGACTTTTTCCTTACAATTTTCAAATGCTCTTTTTAATTTTTTAATAATTGAAATGCCCTTGATATTGCTGTTTGGCTTACATTAGATAGCCTCCTTGTATTGCATTACTGGATTACCATATTCATTATGATTTATTTGACAGAAAAATGTCGGAGAAAGTTTCAAAGTAGATTGTTTCCTCTATGGGAGGATACTTATGGGATGTAGAGTAGTTAGCCATACACGTGCATTAACCAGGTGTGTTCATGTATGTATAGGTACAATACTTACTTTTTACAAAAACGGATTTTCGGAATTTGATTTGATTAATAATAATAAGTCTTGATTCATTGGCTGATATACTGGACAGACAGAAATGAGTTGTCACGTAAAAGCTATCTGCATAAGGAATGCCAGCGTTATTAGTTTCGGAATCGACTACATACATTAAACCAGGTGAGCTCACAGGAAGCAAAGTCTGCAACATACCATTTCATTAAATACATATTTAATGGAGGAAATTAGGAAAACATTATGGCATGTCAACTCGATCGTTACGTAAGCATAATTGACTTACCTGTGTTTCAGTAACAAAACTGTGTTTAGGTCCCATCATATTAGTTAAAGTAATTGTAAAGGTAACTGTCCTAGCTTTTTGAGCACCATCTCCAGTTTTGTTCCACTCTCCCTGGACAATATCTGAAAAATGCCAATGTCAATGATAAAACCCATTGGTCCAATAGATATGTAAATGCTGTCACATATTATACATTGTCCATGATTTCTCTGCTTGCTGCGGGGTTGCTACTCACCAAAAGTTTTCCGTGATGTATGAAAATCTAAATAAAATTTTGATTTCGTAAATATCATCGTGAATAACTGATCGATATTGCAAGGGATGACTGTGTTGACCGTTTCCTTCCCCTGATCATGTGGAACGGGACATTCTGGCATAGCTCTGTTTTCTTTCGCGTCCTCAATATAATCTTCATAATCAGAGTCACTGGAATCATTTTCTGAAGAATAATTTCCCATTGGCGAAGGCGACGATCTTCTTGAACTTGATGGAGTATTGTGTGCTGGACTTCCATTAGTTGTTAGTATGGAAGATCCTAAATTGATTCCAGCAGCGATGGCTGGGCCAATGTCAGTTGCACAAACCTAAAGCATTTAATTTAAAAATTAGCTTCACATTGAACGTGCACTACCACCATACGTTAAAGATAAGATAAAAATTGGATACGTTACTTAGCTGCCTATACATTATATCGAAATACTTTATATTTATTCATAAGGTAGTTTCCCATTATGGAGAAAGTATACCTGCATCCTGCATTTTTATCATTTACGTACACCAATCCTTATCTCACCCTTCAAAGATTTAACCTTATTTCTATTAAATCGTTTGCCATTATCTTGGTAAACTTACTAAGTACAACTAAAAGTGCAAATAAATCATTGTTGCCAACATACATTATTATCAACATAAATATTACTATATTGCTATTTAAATAGAATTTATAAAAGAATTGAATGAATCCATATGAATATGACCTAGGTATGTAACAACATAATACATATGAGATCACGCTAAACATTTACTTCTGTAAGATATTAGCTATAGAGCAAAAATTAAAGCTCATTTTGAGAACACTAAAGGAATACAATCCTAAATATATGCCTTAGTAAAAATACTGTACATGCACTTTCTCGTAAAGGGCACTACTTATGAGCAACAATGAATATAAAGATCTGAACATTTAGGATAAACAGAACGATAATAATAGTAACAAAATCACATCTTACCATTTTACATTAAATAAATTCAATCACACTCAACTTTGTACATAAAAGGATCACAGATTTCCAAATAGAGATCACTGTAAACTAAATATATTCTAAGTCAATTAGTTAATTGTATTGTGCGCATTGTACACAATGTGAACACCTCAAAACCATAGTAAAGACTAAAATGAATCTAGTAACTACAGATAGTAAATAACTAAATAGTCTGTACTGTAATGAAAAGCTGCTAACTATAATGAGTTGACCATGATCTACGTCAAAGTCAACTAGTGCCTTTTTGCATCAGTTTTTGTCTCAAGGAAGGAAGGTTCCCTACAGACAGAGGGCAATTTGTGGAAAATACATGCACATACGCATGCAAGTAAAACGAACAGTAAAACGACATATCATACAGTACTACTACAATGGGTACATACAAATAGGTGTACTATGTGTATGCTTATATAGGTATAGTTAATCGGGTAATTATGTATAGTACTATTTCCAATAATTAATGCCTTATCTATCACATTAGTTAGAGAATATCTTCCGTTAAAGTAATATGCACCAGACAGAAACAAAATAAATGTGATACACACTACACACAGCTAAATAATAGTTACCTTATACCAAATATTAAACACATGTAAACGGTAATTACAATACAACACTAAAGTATGTGAGTTTAGTATAGTAAGTAGATCTTCATTTATATACGTTGTACCTTGTAGTTAGAATTGGAAACATACCTACAGCAGTATGGTAATTATATGTAGTAAATAGCTATCAATTCATATCGCACACACTTTTATTTGTTTGTATTGTTGTGTGGAAATGTAGAAAAATTGTATAGTCTTTGTTGGAGGGAACTGTAGACTTGTGACAAAAACCAGTTCTCACGGTCACATCTTCAGAATCTTTCCTAAGCAGCCAGATTTCCCCTGCACTGTACTGTATTGAATTAAACGCAAATATCTGTGCGCATTCACAGATACTATCATTTTTGCTTTTATTATGCATTTGTTGTAGATTAACTATTAATGCTACTGAATGGAAATTATTCAGTAGTGAATACTTGTAATTAAGATAATAGAATGCCTGACTCTTGCCCTTGTGCATACCTAGATTATTTCACTACTGCATAATCATTGTATATTTTCATTGTTAGCATTAATCATTCATGGAATATGAAATAGCAATATTTATGCTATTCATTAATAGCCATATCCCCAAATTTTTCATCATAAAATCACATTACTAATAAGTACAACAGACTTCAACGAATTATTCAGTTCATAATAGGTAAATGCACAGGTATAAATCGTGTGTTGTGTAATAACAAGATCTCGTATCATGCAATCGTGTTATTGTAAATGTCTGTATACTTTATACAGTACCTTACCTGCTAATATTGTGCTAATAAATTGCTCTATAAAATACTATAAGTGAATATTACGTTTCTCATTTCGTTCATAGTGCGCAAACAGAGATCATCATACTGGAATTACTCCTCGGGATTTCCACATCTGTCTTAAATAAAAAAACATGCAGACGACAGCAAGAGTTCTGCCAAATAATGCACATGTGAACAAACTTACTAAAATGCAGATTAATGAATAATGGAACAAAATTACCTAGACTTGACATACCTATAGTAAATATGCGTTGCACACCCGATATTCACTAGCTAGTAGCTACCAGTACTTTTTTGTACTGTACAACTTTATTCGAAAGATACCTATGTATTACGACTTTTAAGGTTATGATCACCGACCTAGAAGTTAATGGATTACGTGGGTCTACATCCCGGCGAAACTACGACTATTGCAAGCAAAGTATTGT
>JAQFYC010001640.1:0-32260 GCA_034694165.1 Tomocerus mixtus | reverse complement strand
GAGTAAAATTGTAGGTTAAGTAAGTACTTTTATAGGCGACTCAGATCTTATAGGTAGTTTAGTTTATTCATAGGTATTTAAGTACATTCGAGGCAAAGGAAGTATAAAATTATAGGTAAAATCAGTTTATTTGTAGGTGCCATTAAATATAAGTCTTAAAAATTGTGGATCTAAGCTACAATTGAATTGAATTGAGTGTATTGACAAATGGTTAACTGTTTACAGAATGTTGTCTTCCATCATAGTCGTGTTAATAACTAGGGAGAGAAAAATGAAAAAAGGACCGATTAAAATACGGAGAATCTCTTCATCTACATAACTTTTTATTGCTATAATTAATTTTCCCTGGAATGTTTTCGTACGTACGGCATTTAAATTGTTTATGTAGGTATACAGATAGTTATTTGTCATTTCAGTCTTCTAGAATCTCGATAATACAATTACATGTGCGCATTAATAAATAGTGGAAAATTTAAGTGGGTTGTTGCTAATTGCCTAGTACAGAAATGTTTCGATAATTGAAACAAATTGAGTTTCTTAATTCTTTGTTCCACAACTCCATATTTTAGCACATTACGTTAATACACACTACAAAGTAATATTAAGTACAAATACAATAGCATATTTGTGCTAAAGTATTGATATTATAAATATGTACAATGCAATTACAATATACAACATTTACCGATCACGTTTGCACTTTATACAGTAAATAAATACAAAATTTTTATATAAACCCATTCCATATTTGCTATGTTAGGGAAATAATGATTCGTAGGAAGGTGGAGGTTCTTCCAATTTTTCGCATGATGCTGCCCTCGCAGATTCGGCATTTCTTCTATTCCACTTTCTATACAGTTCAAACAAGATAACTAACAATAATCCAATCCCAGCTCCAATTATAATCAAAATGTGCATCTCCATTGGAACTAGCATTATTTGGAAGAGGAATTCAGTTCTGAATGACTGTATTAACTCCTTATGGAATAACTTTTGGGTTTCATTTATAATTTATAACAAATGTCTGAAGCAGGATTATGAAGATATTCGTTACAGTCTTGGTGAAAATATATTCTGCAAAAAAATAAAGTTCCAGTTCATTTACGTAAATTATAAATGCAGAAAAGCCTAGATAATTTAATTACATAGCTTCAGATAAGAATCTGTGCACGCTTTGTGTCAAGACTTATAGTTTTGAACTATGTTTACATATAAATATAAGAAAAAATAATACTATTAATTACAGTTAAATATTTTTATATAATGAAGATATAAACTTACCATACACTGGGAACAGCATACACTGAAAATAATTTTAAGCACTTCAGTACAGTTGCGTATACTTAGGATTTCTATATTAATTTTCTCTAACACAATATTTCACCAAAATAATCCGCGATTTCACTCACTTAATAAATTATTACTTTCAGGTAAATACATAATGATGTTATTATTGTTATGCTACGTAAAGACTCTTTTGCAGGTAAAGATTGACTGATCAATTGCAGTTACCTATATGTAGTGTAGTGTAAGTGCAACCCGTAAATGTCAAAGACTTGACTCTCATCTCATCTCTAAAAACACTGAGACTACACACAATGGGATAAGAATAAAAATGACTACGATTCTGAGGAAATGACGTGCTGGATGAATTGCCTAATTTAATTAGCGAACGCCTCGTCTAGTCTGTATAACTCTCGCCTAAGATAAATAATACTACCAAGTATTACTTAAATATTCTTGTAAGTATAAATATCAATATAGATTCGTTATACTTACACACACACACAAGATACCTACACAATAATTCATATAAGCTATGACTTTGACTTCTTTCTTATGGCCTGAATGGACAAGGGAGTAATTTTACGATGAGATAATCTTGTATACACAATCTGTATCTGTAATATTAGTAAGTACTACATAAATAGATACACCATTCGTGTCTATATGAAGACTGTACACACTCCTGTCCTGGATTTAAGTGCTGTAGATGTAGAGCTAGCAACAATACTAAATTTTGCAATGTTGTCTTCTCTTTTGTGGCCTTATATCGTCAGTGAGTAAAAAATTCGCTGACGTTTCCAGGTGCGTAACTTTACTTATAGTTTTTACGAAACCCCACGAGTTTCTACACCATTATAGCAAAATATTCATACGATCTACAAAAACAAACCTTTTTATTAGTGTATGCTATAATATGAAAATGATTTTGAATATTGAGTAGACAGATTCTGTATAAGTAATTTTGTTACCGCAGATTGCTGAGATTACAGATTTACAGATTGATCATCATAACTGACAAAAAGAGTCCACAGTTTGAATACCTACCTAATTGGTGATTCATATTATGGAATACTGTCAAAGCGAGTACAATAATTTCTGCATTATTTGTACATGCGTTACAATGGGATGGAGTCACAGCTTAATAGCGCTCACGGCCTACTTTTTACTTTCATCATCAGATCAGGGAATTTCCATTCTGGCTAAATCTGCCATCCGCCCTGCTGATTTTAGCTTCAGAATTGCTTTGACTTGACTTTAACTATTCTGTCTGTCATAAATATATCAGCAATAAAATAAAATAGATAATAAAAAGATAATAACGTATTTAATTAGCCAAACGTGATAATTGTCGCAAATCTAAGCTATAGAAAATATGCAAATGTATGCACTTTTTAGATAGTTCATACTGTAAACGATTGCTAAATTCATTATTCATGATATGCATTATTTCTGTACATAAGTACTATATGCATATATGTAGCAAGCACAGATACTGTAATTATTGAAGCGCAAGAAATTAGTTAGGAAACACAAAATGCAAACTATTTATTTAAATGAAATCATATTCTGTGTCTATGCATATGAAATATTTCGCTTATGAATAAGCATATCGAATCTATAAGCAGTTGAATGTATGGTAATAACTATAAGTATAAAGACGAGACAAAATCAGTTGAAGTCCTACTGTGATCTATGTAAGTAAAGGCGTCAGAATGGAATTGGATTTTTATTCTTGGTACTACACTAGAGCGGTAATGAACTTGTCGAAAGAACAAGGCTGCAAAAAAGCGTGCAACGTGCATAATATTGTTAAGAGCAAAACACTTTTTTATACTACTGAATTAAATCTCATGACGTGTTTCTGTAAGTCCTCCATTTCTCCATTAAATAAATGCATGACTCATAATTCTTTTTCCAAGTTTTATAATAGTAACAAAAAATTATGTAAAAAGCTGGAGAAGAGTGAGGTAAGTATAGTAAGTAGACTTAATTGCTTTCTCAAAGACTCCTATAAATTACTATAAGGTTCTTGTCCAGCATACTACAACACAAGCTCTAAAAATAGTAGGAAGCAATTAGGTATTTTATTAGCTATTCTATGGTTATGTTATGATATTTATGTACTGTGTGCAGGTAGCAGGTACATTTATTATCCATATTTAATGATTTAAACCTGATTCTTTTTTTCTCCAGACGATTTCCTCCTGTTAGTATCGTATACAAATAAAATTTTTAACATAGCGAGTAGGGAAGAATATAATATATGTTTGAATTATGCATTTTAGTTTTCGTGTGCAATCAATTTTACCGATTTCGGGCTTGATCAGGATGGGGATTCCGCTCTCAGTGACATGCCACTGATCGGGGGGATTTTCTAAAATTGGACTATTTATCTCGGTAATTTATCTCCCCTTAAAGTGGAGACTGATTTCGTCATCCCTAAACTAACCTTCTCTTATGTATACTCCTCCCCGGTCTCAATGTCATATAATTTAGTATAATTATCATATTATAGGAAATAAGGCCTCTAATAGGAAAAAGTAGGGGGAAAAAGAGGCGTGAGCGGGTGGATAGAAAAGTTCCAGGAAGAAATGAGTTAAGGAGATAAAGACGGGACACCATATTTTATAAGAAAGATCAAGACTCCCAAGTGAATGTAATAATTTCTTCATTCTCAGTAGTTACATTTACATTGATACATTTATGATATCTTGTTGGCACTGCTTAACTGCGTTTGCTTAACAACTAGTCTTACTACTACTACCTATACCAAGATGCGCTTATAAAACATGTGCAAACCAATGATGATTAAAATCACGTCCACAGAATTAGCTTACTTATTTGCCTAAGTAGTTAGCGCATTTAATGATACCCACATAAATGCGTACTCTTGTAAGTAGTAACTTTAGCCATTTCAAAACCAAATCTGTAGGTAATGGTAAATTGCATGTGAGAATTGTATCCTATAATTACCACAAATATGGTAATTGCTCACTTTGTTTACATTAATACTGGACTCAGCTTGACTTCTTCGACATTTTCATAATTTGATTTGCTTGTAAATTTGTAGCATGTAACATTTGTACAAGTACAATACAAATATGCAGTATTTACATTAAGACTAGACGAATATGTTATATAAATGGACATCTTATGGTAAGTTACCCTTATTAGCAAAGGAATGAGTATGTTGACTTAGGCCCACTAAATATTTATTTTTCGCCTTTGTAATTCTATGGCACTTGTACATTTCTTATAGAATTTACTGGACTAAACCAGATATTGTGCAAACAACGGGCCACGGTGGGATTAAAGTTCACATTTCCATAATGATGGGTGCATAATTTAGTCCTTATTACTGCCTTAACTATTTATGGAACTACTTACACCTACATAAAGCAAATGTTCACAGTGTACATCAACTGACTGATCCGATCCATTGTTAATTAGATATGATATTTTCCAAGCTTATGAATATTTGGAGCTAGTTTCCAGTGTAATGAGTAAGTGCTATTCACATAGGGTTCATTGGCAATAAATACTGGCCAGTAACATATCAAAACTGAGATTACATTAACCAAAGAGATGTTGCAATTTAGAAATAAATTATTTATCCCCCAATCCCTTGCTATAAGTAATATTATTAGTTCACCATTACAACTTTACACATTTCTGCTGCACAAATACTTCATGAAAACCATGATTTAGCATAGAGTTATAGTTAAGTAGCTTAAAATACATGTATATGATTTTTGGGCAACAATTATATTGAAATTAATTTTCTTATCGATTGTAATCTAATTATAAAGCAAAGCTTAAAGTCATATTCTTGTAATTTTATAGCCAATTTTTAATGTAGGTTTGTGGAAAAGTCAGATCAACATTGCGTAATTAATATGAAAAGTCGAAAGATATTGATGAATAGACTGTGATTCCTATCTGCATCATTTGCATCTTATTAGTATTAGTGAAATTCAGATATGTATTAATTGTAATCTAGTATCAAAATATTTACAATAAATAAAGAGTGTATTTGATTGCTGAAAATGTTACCTATCAGCACCACTGACACATCTAATGCTTTAATACCATGCGTTCATTATATATTAAACAATGGAAATACAATTAAATGTACCTCAGAAGATACTAATACATTAATAAATGTCAGAGCTGTATCACATGAATGAATTCATTGCAACGTCTAACTTACCTATTTACTTATATGACTAATGATTCAATGATACACTTACAATAGATACAAATATCTTCATATAATATTTGTAAAACGATACTTCTACCTAGCTCTATACATAGTAATTTTGCCAAAAAAGATTCTTCTCAAGGACAGAATATGCTATATCATTATCGTTTAGTTAAATCATTCTCATCCGAATGCAATACAAAACTCAGTAAGGAATAGTTACATACATAACGTCCTTACTCTTCATTTATATATGTACATTCATATTCATACAAATAATATAAATACACATATTTATAAGTTAAGTTGCATCCTCTATAAAGCATAATTTATTGTGGACATTTTTTACTAGTATATCATATACAAGAAGTACACCTATCATCACACGAATCAAAATGTGCTGAGTAGGTGGATACTACTGTATGTATAGAGAATGCTTTACATAATGTCACTAATGAGCCATTGAATTACCTGTTGGCTCTGTATTTAGTGAATGGTAGTTGAATAATAAAGTGACTGAAACCCGGTAAGCTATAAGCAAATACTATTCAAATCATCGCAATCCAGTTCAGTGTGATATCAGGAAAATGTTATGATAAAGCTCAAAAATATCTGTGTATTGCTGCATCGGAAAGATCGACTAATACATTATCTAATGCTACAAATGGCTACCTTGACCAATTGTTATGTTATGTTATAAGTGTTGATAAAATTTTGTTATGAGACTAGGTGTTCACAAGTTGTGTAATTGTTTGTGGTTTCAATACTTTTCCTATATATAGCTTTCCAAAAGATTCTTAACATAAGGGTACATACGCCGAAATGGCAAACTTTAAAGTAACTCATTTGATAGTGCCAATATATGTACTAATTACTATTATTTTTAACTGCGGTTTCTCCCAAGGAGCAAATATTGCATTCTTTTTCGGAATTGCTACGTACAGTCATCGAATTACAGTTTGGCCACTAGTTGAAAGCCTTGCTGAGAAAGGGCACAATGTAACATTCATATCTGCATTTCCGGCAAAGAAACCAAATCCTAAAGTTCGAGAATTCACACCCAAAGCCCTAATAGACTGGGTGGACTCTTGGGAAGAAGGGGCAGTCGCCTTCACAGATAGAAAGGAAGGAAAAATCACACCAAATTGGTTCATGCTTCCAGAATTTGGGCAAGCTCTGTGTGAAATATTTCTTTCAGATAAGGACGTAATTGACTGGATTGAAAAAACACCTGTTGATTTAGTAGTTCTTGACTCCCTTTTCAATGATTGTGGTTATGCTATTGCACATAAACATAATGCAAAGCATATTATTTTCGGAACAAGTTCAGTATTTCCTTGGCATTATGATGTTTTCGGAATTCCGGCAGAATCTTCTTGGATTCCCGATATGATACATTATTTCCCACAGAATATGACTTTCATGGAAAAGGTAAAAACGACATTGTACCCGATTTGGTGGAATTTCGAAAGGGAATGGCGAGTTATGCCAAAACTTGAGGCTCTTATGAAGGATAAATTGGGCTCGGCTATTAAATTGAGGGATATGGAACGGGAAACGAGTTTGGTTTTATTAAATACTTATTTTGCGGAAGAATTTGCCAGATCTCTACCACCTTTGGTTGTTCCGGTTGGCGGAATGCATTGTAAAGACACTTTTGAACCGTTACCTAAAGTAAGTCTGAATATTTATTTACATCATTGTGTATACACTATACACAAATTTAATGACTTGTGTATTTACTAAGCTAACCCGGGTCCGCAAATACAAAATGTCAAATAAATAATTATTTATTTAACACAAAACGTTCATTTAGAATATCGAAGAATTCGTGACCAAACCCGGAACAAAAGGATTTATTTACATAAGTTTCGGAAGCGCAGTCGAAATATCAAAAAGTCCGCCACATATTCAGAATGCATTTTTCAAGGCTCTAAGGAAGTTCAAAGATATTCAATTTGTCTGGAAATGGGAAGGTGAATTTCCAAAAGAAGATCTTCCAAATGTCCAATTTCTCAAATGGGCACCACAGCAAGATATTTTGGGTAAAAAATATTCCTTAACTTATGAAAATTAAAATTGGACATTATATGTATATAACCTTAAATTTTTTGATATATTTATCAGCACATCCAAAACTCCTAGCCTTCATAACACACTCTGGATTGCTAAGTATTCAAGAAGCTATTTATCGTGGAGTGCCACTTATATCAATGCCAGTATTTGCGGAACAGGATTATAATGCAGAAAGGATACACCGCATGGAACACGGAATTCGTCTAGAGATTACAGATATTACGGAACAGCAATTAGAATCTACTATTAAGAAGATACTTAATGATCCTAAGTGAGTCTTACAGATATTTCACTAATATTTTCTGCATACACCATATTTACGTACGTACTGTTAGAACACTAAAAGATTCCTAATCGTGATAATTTTTTGATGAACAAATTCAGGTACAGAAACAACATGAAGTTGCTCTCAAAGAGATTTGCAGATCGCCCTATGAAACCCGCCGATACGGCTTTGTGGTGGACAGAGTATGTTTTACGGAACGAAAATACATCATCATATATGTCCCCACCCTCAAGATATCAAACCTGGTACCAAAGACGACTTCTGGATGTTTGGGCATTTGTAGCAGTTATTTTGTTACTGATGGTGTCAATTATTTTGTATATTTTTGTTACATTAGCCAAATGCTTCTTTTTCAATCATCCTAGTCACAATTTAAAAAGTAATGGCAGTAGCAATTCTGTTAAAGTAAAAAGAAGTTAAAAGTATAAAACAACAATAAAGACAATATTATTTTATTAATATATGCCAAAGCAACTACCACAAAGTACAAACTATATAATGGCCTACAGGAATTCACAAAATTATTTAGGTACCACTATTATTAGCAAATCAATATGCATTCGGTTATCAAAGGAGATATTAAAAAATAATACACATCATATACATAAATATCTATGTATATAATTGAAGCATTATTATCGTTATAGGGAAAATTTCAGCTATTTATGTCTACTATTTATATCATCCATCTTTTTTGTTCTACTTAATTAATCTACATATTTTGGCCCTTATAACTTTCTAATATGTGTAAATAATGTGTTGGTTTTACTACTTCTCCTCCTCCATAAAGATTTTCATTTTGAGTTGAATTTTTATGATTAAAAAGTGCTTATTACAAACCATAATTAATTATCTCAGGTACATAAAAACCAGCTACAATGGTTTGCCAATTAGATTACAGTTTATAGACATAATATGAGTGATGTAATAATTTTATCTAACTAATTATTATATGGCAAAACAAAACATGAAATGCATAATTGACATGCATATGATACAATTTATTGTAATTAACTACACATTATTCTTTACTTCATTAAAAATGATAGTAAGCTAGCAACTATTCTAGAGTTAACTTTATGTTAGTAAAGCAACTGTTAGAAATGCCGATTATATTCAAACCACTAATTTTAACGTACTGTTACATATTATGCTTATATGCCCACAACATAAGTAAAAGTAAATTTTACAAAATTGAAACATGTACCCAAGAAAGACACTACTACATTGTTGAATGATTGAATGGCTGAACACACGAATTAATACATTGAAATATCTGACAAATTAATAATGAGCATCCACTATATAACTATTTATACGATATAAAAGCTCTCGTTATACAAAGTTTTATTTACCTAAGTGTATGTACATACATACCAATTGTGCCAATAAAAATTAATATGTACAAGGACATAATATGCCAAATCATTTAGGTAGTTAGTTATCATATCTGAATGCGATAAAGATATACAGTCAGAGTCTGGAATAGTTACATAATATAACACATTTGGCCTTCCTCATTAATGTAGGAATACAAATAATATCACTGAAATTTATTTACGAGGTACATCTTCTACAGTATTCTTATACAAGTAAAAATAATTTCTTGTGAGCATCTTTACTTCAATAGAAAAAACACAATTATTAGATATCAGATACCATAAGGATTACTATGTATTCAACATTACATAAATGTCACTAATGTGCTATTAAATGATACCCGTAATATTTACTTGTGCATAGTAATATGTATTTAGTTAGCGATTTAATCAGTGAGTGAAATTCGGCATGCTACGATAAAAGCACACATCACCTGGTTACTTATTTCCAATGTTAAATCACTCAATACACAGTCTACTATGATATGAAGATAATATTATTGTAAAGCTCAAAATTATCTCCATATTCGTGCAGCGAAAGATTCAGTATTACATTATTTCTATACTACACGTGGTTACCTTATCTCATCGAATAAAATTAATCGATAAGGTTTTAGTTACGACTTTATCGGTGTATTCACACATTGTACAACTTTTAGTTTAAATGTGGATTCAATATATTCTTTAACTTTCAAAAGATTTTTATTAGGGTTTATTATCAGAATTGCTTGAAAAATGGAACGATTTAAAGTAACTCATTTCGTGGTGCCAATATATGTACTAATTACTATTATCTTTAATTGCGGTACCTCTCAAGGAGCAAATATTGCATTCTTTTTCGGAGTTGCTTCCCACAGTCATCATTTTACAGTTTGGCCACTAGTTGAAAGTCTGGCTGAGAAAGGACACAACGTTACATTCATATCTGCCTTACCCCTAAAGAACCACCACCCTAAAGTACGAGAATTTACGCCCAAAGTTCTGGCAGACTGGGCCGCGTCCTGGGATGAAGGGTCAAACGCCTTTACAGATAGAATGGAAGGAAAAATAATATCAGCTTGGTTTACTCTTCCAGATTTCGGACACGAACTTTGTGAATTGTTTCTTTCGGATAAAGGTGTAATTGACTGGATCGAGAAAACACCCGTGGATTTAGTAGTTCTTGATTCTCTTTGCAACGACTGTGGTTATGCTATTGCACATAAACATAATGCAAAACATATTATTTTCGGAACAACTTCAATGCTTCCTTGGCATTATGATGTTTTCGGAATTCAAGCAGAATCTTCTTGGATTCCTGATATGGCGTACTATTTTCCGCAAAATATGACTTTCATGGAAAAGGTGAAAACGACATTGCATCCAATTTGGTGGAATTTTGAAAGAGAGTGGAAAATAATGCCAAAACTCGAGGCTCTTATGAAGGATAAATTAGGCTCTGATATTAAATTGAGGGATATGGAACGGGAAACGAGCTTGATGTTCCTAAATACTTATTTTGCGGAAGAATTTGCCAGATCTCTACCACCTTTAGTAGTTCCGGTTGGCGGAATGCATTGCAAAGATGCATTTGAACCGTTGCCGAAAGTAAGTTTAAATATGTTTTGCCATTTAACCTACTTAGAAGTACTACAAAAATCAATCAAATGAATAAACATCTAAAATATTGTATTTTAGAATATCGAGGAATTCGTGAACAAACCCGGAACAAAAGGATTTATTTACATAAGTTTCGGTAGTATCGTAGAAATATCAAAAAGTCCACCTTACTTTCAAAATGCATTCTTCAATGCTCTAAGGAAATTTAAGGATGTTCAATTCATCTGGAAATGGGAAGGTGAATTTCCCAAGGAAGATCATCCAAATGTCCAATTTCTCAAATGGGCACCACAGCAAGATATTTTGGGTAAAAAATATTCCTTAACATATGAAAATTAAAATTGGACATTAATGCATACAACCCTAAATTTTTTGATATATTTATCAGCACATCCAAAACTCCTAGCCTTCATAACACACTCTGGTTTGCTAAGTATTCAAGAAGCTATTTATCGTGGTGTACCACTTATATCAATGCCAGTATTTGCGGAACAGGATTATAATGCAGAAAGGATACACCGAATGGAACACGGAATTCGTCTAGAGATTACAGAAATTACAGAACAGCAGTTGGAATCTGCGATTACGAAAATATTGAATGATCCTAAGTGGGCTTTACAGATATTTAATTTTCTCACTAATCTGAATTTACAATATTTCCCTATATCGGTGATAATGATATTTATTGATGAAAAATTTCAGGTATAGGAATAACATGAAGTTGCTCTCAAAAAGATTTAGAGATCGCCCTATGAGAGCCGCCGATACGGCTTTGTGGTGGGTAGAATACGTTTTACGTAACGAAAATACATCGTCATATATGTCGCCTCCCTCAAGATATCAAACCTGGTACCAAAGGCACCTACTGGATGTGTGGGCATTTGTAGCAGTTATTTTATTACTGATTGTGTCAATCATTTTGTATATTTTTGTTACATTAGCCAAATGCTTCTTTTTCAATCATCCTAGTCACAATTTAAAAAGTAATGGCAGTAGCAAATCTGTTAAAGTAAAAAGAAGGTAAATACTACACACACAGAGAGGACATGGTTAAAGACAATCGTGTAAATGCAACCTAGCCAAGTAATACAAGTACAAACTACAAATAATTGGGCTAAATGAATTAACAAAATTGCCAATAATTTTAATAAAGTTCCATAAATAGACAATAAACTGATATACTCTTTATCATACGTACTACAAATTCTAATTTAATATGCCTCTAGGTAGTAATATCAAGAATTAGTTCTATTAAGCCTGCTTTTTACAGGGTAAATAAATATTAATGTGTGTCAATAATGTGTACTGCATTTACTCTGATCTCAAAACTTTTATATATAACAAAACATGAAGAACATTCTTGTAAGGTTACAACTTACGGTTATATATACATATTATTATCTTCTGTATTAAAGATCTATAGGTATTTATAACGGTACTGAAACTAACGTATAGACTAAGCATAGCAGTTAATTTAATTAGTTAGGTAACTTATACTACTATTTCTCCCATTAGCATAAATATATGATTATGCCTACAGCACAAAATGATTAACTCCGCATTGGATAACTCGACAATTAGCCATATAATCTGTCTGACCTGTCCCGTTACTAATTAATTAATTATAAAGTAGGCAATCCTGATACAATTGGCATGTAGCGCTTCTCTAGACAAATTTTGGATCACTTATATGATCGATCATACGCAGCTTTAAACAAAGAATGCTTAACTACTTAACTTTTACTTTCTGTTGTATTCGCAGCTGTCTTATTCCGGCATTTCTGTACCACAATCGTAATTATGACGTCATTACGTGCAGTTACAGGGGTACGGAGGTTTGGATAATATCTCGACTGACCCACAAAATAGCAGAACTGAATTTATTATACCAAAATTTACAGTTTATTGACACACCAATTAATTATATGAATCAGGCTCATGTCCCACCGTTAGTATAAATCTCCAAATCTCTGTCCATTGATCAATTTTGCCAAAGACAGATGAATTGGCATTTAGTTCCATTTTTTACAAGAGCCAATCAATTGCTCATACAATAATACAGATAAAAAAAGTTAATCTTGTAATTCTGTTCGCTTCTGTGGAAGTGAGAACTAAAATAAGTTCCTGCAACCCAAACTACCTACCAAAATATACATAATGAGGGGCAAGAGCTTAATGTATTTAAGTTTGCTACTTTTTTTGGTGAGCATATTATTTAAATACATGTTTATTAGTTTACAAGCAAAACATAAAAAACATTTTATCATTATGGGTTTTACCTGTATTAAAATATGCTGGACAACTAAGTATATTTGTATATTTAGGTGGCATGTAAAGCCCAACCTCCTTCATTTCAATTTTTTGAAGAGTATGATAGTGAAGATGAAGAAGAGGAGTCTGAGACTGTAACTACCAAAACCGTCTCTGCAAAATCTCCTTCAGCAAGTAAAACCTCAAGCGATAGCAACAGTAACTCAACAGCAAGAGCAATTGTTGTAAGGAAACCTTTACTTGTCAAGTCATTTAGCACAAATTATTTAGCACTCTACTCTTAATGGCACACATTTTTCCTGGGAGAATAATTTGAAAAACAAATGAAGTAGATTCCTTTGTTAAACAATCATTAGTATCTGACTCATTTATTTTGTACTCATCAAACAGGCTAAGTATGTGTATGTTTATTTAGGTTAAAAAAAGATATTTTTAAATGTAATTATACGAGTGTTGTTATTTATTATTTATTTTAGATCTCAGCGCAAGCAAAACAAAACAAACCGAAGCAGGAAGATATTGAAGATGAAACAGAAGCCCCTGTCCCAGTAACCACACCTCGTCTCAATTTTGGACCGCAAGTTGCCTCGATAATTACTGGAGCTTTATCTGGAAATCTCGGAACCATTTTGTCTGGTTCTTTTAATCTTGTGCCAAATTCAGGATCCAGGGAAAATGTAAATAAAGCTTGGGAATCTATTGCTGGGATCACAAGTACAACTTCTACCAAAGCACCAACGACAAGAAGTGCTTCAACAAAGGCAGCTGCTGCTGCTACCACGGAAGCCGAAGATGATGATGATGAGGAGAGTGAAGGAAATAGAATTGTAATTTAAAGAAAATAAAAATGTGTATGTACTGTACATAAATATGATTTTTCTGTAATATTTACAAAATATTAAATATCTCAATTTATCGGTATAGGACAAATTATCGGTGGTATGGTCATCAGATTATCAAAGACTAAGAAATAAAAGTCGTTTTTAGGATACACGGGTATTTTTTGTAAGTGCATAGCAAACTGATAAGTAATTATTTATAAGTGATCTATTTCTCAAAGAGATTCATTATATGTACTACATACCATATATAAATGGCAATTGAATCATAAACCATGGAATATTACCTTTATGGTAATTATATTATAATTTATGAGATAATTTATTACATATTTAATATTTAAACAAATTATTGACGATAAGTTAGCAAATGACAAAATGAAAATTAGAGGTTACAGTATCAGACAGACTATGCAAATATGTAGACAAAATTGCATAATGTTTCTTATAAATACTTATTTTTCTAATAAAATACACCTAACCCATAAATGTACAGAAGCATCTGTCTGATAAAGATAATGTATCGTTACATAAATGCCCAATTAATGCACATGGATGGATACAAACTTACATCTACGATATGACAATGATATAAGAACAGCATCACTGTAATGTCCGTAATGGCACCCGTAATTGCAGAAATTAATGAATAAAATTGCCTATATTATCAAAATGTCGAATTTTATTCATTTATTCAAAGAGGTTCATAGAATATTATGGAAGCTGACATTGACGAAAAGCCAAGCTTTTGTAGTAGGTGTTAAATAACATTATTATTACCTAGACTTGCTTTACGGAGATTAGATTTAGAATTAAAGTAGAGCAAATTTGATTAAATATAACTGTATTTTTCGAGAGGAAGTAGAACAATTACACAAAATTACATAAAAATGGAAGAAATCTTTAAAGTTGGCCTTCTAGTATTTCTGGGCTGTATTGTAAGTAAAAATTCCGTTGGTGGTGCTTTAATATTCTAATTTTTATAAAGTCAAACAGAATTGGTTTGTTTAATTCTACGTATCTTGCCAGTTAAATATATATCAATAATATAAAAATCTTAATTGTACAAAATAATTTCGTATAATAAATAATCTCAATCTCTTAATAAAATCCCAGGTGAGCACTTACACAGGTCCTGTTGATGTTGAGATAATTGATCCTCCAGAGAAGGCTGTACTAAAACTTGACCTCAATGTTGATGATGGACTTATCACAGTTGACCTAGATCTGGGAAAAAATTATGCTGAAGTAGAAACCAATTTTTCTATATGGGCTACCAGATGTTGCGATTTTTAGATTGAATCCAGTATTTTAGAAAATTATGCCCTATCTGTATTTTGAGATATTTTGTACACAAACGGTTTACTCCAGTACAACTATCTGTTTCTGAAATATGAATATATTTTTGGCCAAGGCCCCAAAAATACTATTTATGGGGAAAATGCCATATTATCTTTACAAATGGTAAATGCCCGGTTTCTGCCCCTTGAACGAAATCTGGTAGCCTTTATTTTCTATTCATAAACATGAATTCAGCATTTTGGATCCAAATAAATCAAATAAACTAATCGTTATTGAATCTTAGACTGCAGATCGTGGTTCTCGGCAAGAGAATGGAGGACCAGGAGGAGCCGCAGGGGGCGGGGATGTCGATGGAGGTGAAGATGGAGGAGACGCAAATCCTGCTAATAACAATCCCTTAAGTCAAGAACAACTGAGCGGGATTGGGAAAAATGTCGTCGGGGTTGTTACATCAGCTCTTTCTGGAAATGTGGGGGGTATCGTCAACGGAGGTCTAACCTTGCTCAACACAAGAAACCGAGTTAACGACCTTTTGGCTGGTTTGGGTGTCACGGACAAAAATCCCAATGCTACCCTTAATGCAAATGCAACTACTTCAACATTAGCAACTACAACTGTTGATGAGGATGAAGATGACGACGAAGATTATCCCTTTGCTGAAAGTCCTGACCTAACTAAAGCTAGAAAAGGCAAAATGTTCTATTGGTTTTAATGATTCCATGTATTTAGTAAATGTTAATTTTTGTTTGAGGCAGTTCATATGATTAAATTCAACTCTACTATTTTTAATGGACATTTCATAATATGATTTGGCATAATATTATTTATAGTTACAGGAAAATTGATCAAAAAATCTTAACTATAGTATTTCATCAAAGATTTCCTCGAAAATACATTCATTTTCAAACAATATTCTAGCGAATAATAATTTTTCCATGTACTTATGGCGATTCTTTATATAACCAAGCAAAATTTCGCAACTTTCACCACTAAGGAGCTAAATTGAAGGTAAATAGATACATAATATAAATATGTAGGTAGGTATCAGGTAGGTATACATAACAGCTGAAAGGTAAATGACCCCAAATTCCAATGCAATTAAAGAATCAAGCAGGGATGTGGAAGCACCTGTTTGCTAATTAATTATGATACAGTTATTCATTCTGAAATAATAATATGCATAAAATAATAGATGAGAATTTGGCTGATTTATTTATTTCACCTACCTATACTGGAAGATTTCTAAGGTTCTCTTGATGTAAAAATACATCACTATTTTCTATATCAGAAACTCTTAGCCTCGAACATATCCTACTGGATGGAATTATCTATTTAACATTTTAATACAAATATTATTCAAAAATGAAATTACCATTCATCTTCGTTTGTATCTCGTTCTTATCTCTGGCTGTAAGTGATCTTTTTTACAAAAAGCTAAAACAATTCACATTTTCCGATATTTTAATGATCTTGCACTCTTATTCTAGAATCTCTGTATTGCTCGTCCAGTAGAAAAAAATATTATCGAGATTGTTGACCCCGAGGGGAATAATCTTCTATACATAGAAGTTCAGTCGGTGAGTTAGTCTTTTAAAAAGTTCTTAAAAATTACTTTTATGAAATTGAAAAAAATGTATATAATTTACTGAAAATAAAAATATAGGATTCATCTACAAAGAGAAAATCCCGACAAGACGATGGGGAGGTGGAAACTAGTGCAGCCCAACTTATAGGAAATAACGTAATAAAAGTCGTAACCTCCGCTCTTACTGGAAATGTTAATGGAATTTTCGGAGGATCTCTGGATTTATTTGGAACTGGGCCAACAAGAAATTCTGTTGAAGGATTTCTGAACAATCTTGTTGGGGGATTAGTAGGATCTATTGTAGGTCCTTCAACAACGCCAAATCCTAACGCAGCTCAAGCGGCTGCATCTCCTGTACAATCTGGGGGTGGGGGTGGTGGTGGTTCTGCCGCAGTAGCCGAGGTAGTTGCTGCTACAACTGCTAAGTCTGCTTCTGGTTCTGGTCTGGGTTCCCAATATATAATTCTACTGAATCAAAGTGGAGGGCAAATTAAAGGGGCTCAAATAGTATCTGCCCCTCAAGCCATACGTCAACAACCTGCTGCCACTGCTGCCCCTAAGCCTACGGTTCGTGCTACTACTAAGAAATCTGAAGAAGATGAGGATGAAGAGGAAAATGAAGAAGACAGTGGGAGGAGAGGCAACTTAAATTCATAATTGTAACAGTAAATAGAAACCTAGCTTTAAGATTATTTACTAATTGTTAACTATTATTATATCCGTTTCACTACACTGTAATTGTAATTAAATCATCATAATATGCAGTTTTCTATTAAACATACAAAATTACAGAAGTCACGGCAAAAAATATTACTTTTTTACAAACTAAATGTAATAAGCTGTTATTTCATTCCTGCTTAAGTAACTGCAACAATTAATACCTACACAGGGGCATATGGTACATAGGTAGCATTAGTACATACTTATAGCAGATATATCAATTGCAAGGCTACCCGATTTCAAAGAATTCAACTAGGGACACTTTCTCAATTTTTGTACATATCGGTCCAGGGAAAAAAATACATGAAGTTTATGGCTTTCAGTGAATATTACGTATTTTTGCGGATTGAAGCTTGCAATAAATCTCATAAAAAATATTGTATAGTTTTAAAAAGCGGGAATAAAGTCGGAGCAATTCCCCTGACTCTATGTCTATCCTTACAATCTGGCACCTGGTAACCTTGATCATTGGGAGCAAAATACAAGGTAAGTGCAAACAACTATAAAACAAATCCTGCTTTTGCCTGGCCTGACCTAGATTCCCCCAAGGTGTTAATTTGTACTAATTGGATGAGTCAACAACCGTGTACAACCTCATAGTCTTATCGTTAGTATTTTGCATAAGTGAGTAAGTTACTGATCTGAAATACTACGAACACCCAAGATCAAAGTCACAGATTCACTGTGACACTTAAAGAAACGCTAACCATTTTGTAAACGCAAAAGACAACGACAACATAAAAATGGTTTACTGAACTGACTTTTGTCTCTACTACTTACTACTGGGTCATTGCTTGAAGCCTATAAATAAGCGTCGAAACACTTCCTGGTGCCAGTAATAACATAAGTTTTGATCATTGTCGTGCTTTTTAAACTTGATCCTGATTTTATGCTAATCCCTCTGAAGGCTTGATTAAGTCTTCTTAAAAACTATTTTATACACCATGGCAGTTCCATTTCAACCAAAACTATTAGTTTTCTTAAGTGTTTTAATTGTTACAATATCCCTAGTCTTGGGTTCCACAGTGTCTTTTGCTCCAAGTCCAACTGCAGCCACTAAGGTAGGTTTAAAGCTATTTTAAACCCTATTTTTGTAAGTTTTTAATCTTAGAAACTAATTATTTTTCCAGCAGCAGAGAACTGATTCTCGTAGCACTATTCACATACCAAGTGAGCTTACGCCTGGAAAGGAAAATGGGCGACAAATCAAGTCTGATAGACAAGGAAGAACAAGTAAGGCCTTTCATTTACCTAGTGAATACTTTCAGTAACCAAACAATTATATATATGATATTACCTAAATCTTATTTACAGTAATGAACATGATGGATGGTAATGGTGTCGGTGGAATGATGGCAAATATGCCAAACCTTTTCAACATGGCTAATCTGTTTAAGCTAAATGGAACCCAATTTAGTTGGGTCCCCCTCGGTAGTTTACTATTCAACAACAATGGAAACATATTTGGAGGATAAAGCTACTTTTAAATAAAATTGACCTACTTTTTTGCGACAAAATACGAAATGTACACACCATAGTGCAAAAATGTTATTCTATCTTGATTTAAAAATTTAAATGGCACATTATGACCTACATATATCTCACAACAATTTCCAACTTTGAATGTTCAAGTATCGAATAATCGAATTTAATTTTGCAATTGCAAATACAAAACAATTTTGTATAGATAAATAAATGGGTTAAATGCTAATGGCAAGTCACGCAAGTATTAAAGAATTCTAGCACTAGCAGCGAAATTGACCCTAAATAAGTGAACATTTTAAAATTAAAATCTAAATCTACTTACCGTTATGTTAATTTACTACTTATAAAATTGTTATCAATTATTTTTGCGTATTGCAAATTACAATCTACAACCTAATGATTGTATCGAAAATAAGAACATCAAATGCAGTTTTGTACATATTTGAGAAATAAAATAACATTCACCATAAAAGTTTCTGTTAGTCATTGAATATTATATGAGTTTCATTTAAAGTTAATAACATTATTGGTATTAGGAATTCTAACGCTTTAACTAGCTATCTTCAAACGTCCAAAGCATTGAACAATTGAACATTACTATTACGTTGCACACCATTACTTGCACTTTGAGCTTTTGAACACTATTTAGCGACTTGTACACTAATAAACTAAGCAGATTGCAATACCAACATCAAACGAAGATGATGATGGCTTAAATTAAAAGAATACTGCGGATACTTAATGAAGAAATCGATGAGTTAGTAATTCTTCCGCAGTCGGTCTGCTTTTTGGATTGAGCTGGAAGCAACTTTCCATAACTTCTATAACGCCAGAATACTGAAGATCCAAGGGCAAAACAGGATAATTAACGATTCCTGAACTAATAGCGCCTATTTTAGCGACGTAATTAGTGATATCTTGAAATGGCGTTTTTCCGTATACCATCATGTACAGTATGCACCCAAGAGACCAAATATCGGATTTAGGACTTATCTGAAATAGTGAAAATTAAAATCCATCTAAATTAAGCACTGACTATTTACTACAAGAATGATAAGCATTATGGCTTTAACACAATAATCTCTAATAAAACTAATAACGAATTTATTTACATAATATGAATTAAGTATTTATGTTTATGCACCTTCGTTTTCCCCGTCGCATCCGGACGAATTGTTTCGGGGCTAATAAAATTCATTGTTCCTTTAGGATTTAATGTAGCAATACTAGTAAGATCGCTTTGTAATCTGTTAGCGATACCGAAATCTATTATTTTCAATGAATCTCCAACCCAAACAAAGTTAGCTGGTTTAAGGTCCGCGTGGATTATACCTTTAAGTGAAAAAACGGTTGTAGTATTGATATTTATTTATAAGATAGGAATAATATCAAAGAGCGTTATGTACCTCGTTCATGAATAGTAGCTGTAATCATAAGCATTCTTTCCCAAATGTATTTGAGTTTAGGGATGGAAAAGGTAGTTGCTTTCACTGACGAGTTTAAGTCGCACTGTCCATACTCCATGACAATTTTTATCGTCTTTTCTGAATGACTCATCTCCCTGAAAATACATAATAAGACAATATTGGTTGCATATTGAAGACAAAAAGCATCATTGACCATTATCATTGAACACTATAGATATACTGATTGTGAGTACTGTAACTTTTAGTCTTACCATGAGAAAATACGAATTACAAGATCCGTATCCTTTAGTGCAACCAGCATTTCAACTTCGTTAATGCATTCAAGGATGACAGCCTCATTGATTCCAGACATATTAACTTTCTTTAAGGCATACAATTGTCGAGACTCCTTTTCAATCACCTAAATATTACAAAAATAATTATAATTAACATTTCCTTACAGTAAAAGTAAGCAAGACTTTGTAAAACTACTATCAAATTGTTTTAAATCTTAAATTGTGGGATTGTACTAAAGGTTTTAGGCTTGATTGATTGTTTAATTTCAGTCCAAAATATTATCAAATCAAAACAAATGAGATTCGGAAGAAAAGTCGACAAAACCCATTTCCCTTAAAATACCCTTTATGAATAAATTGTATACAAATTGGACAAACTTACCAGATCTACGTGTCCGCAACCACCCTTTCCTAATTCCTTAAGTATTAAATAGTCTTTCCCATCAACCGTCTCACTTCGAAACTTCCATGAGTTTGCAGGCTTTTTCGTATTTGCACTTGCAATTTTTCCTTTCCCAGTAGAAGACGGGGGACGAAATTGCGTTCGTGGTGCAACAGGAGTTCCAACACCCATCTGAGGCTGACCAGTAATAAAGGTTCGAGAGCCAGTATTTGAGTTTTGTTCCCCTAGAGGTACAGCGGGTGGAATTCTCGCAGGAATTTCAGAATTCCCATGAATATTAACATTACTTCTGAATTTAGGGTTAGGGGTGAAAGCTTCCAGTTTGAGAGTAGGCTGGTTTCTTAAGTGTGACCGAAGTTCACTAGAAAGAGCGTCGTTGTTGCTCTGTCTATAAGCGACTATACATTCGGATGAAAGTTCTTCGCTGTCTTTAACAGCACACGGGGCATATACGTTAGCAGTTCTAACCAGTGTTTCTCCGGTAATATCCTTTTTGTTTTCAAGGGTTAAGTCTTTAACAGCGCTGCCTGGAACATACGGGGCATATACGTGAGCAAATCCAACCAGTGCTTCTCCCGTAGTTTCTTTTTTGTTTTCAAGGGTTAAGTCTGCAGCAGCACTGTTTGGACCATACGGTGCATGTACGTTGGCAAATCTAACCAGTGCTTCTCCCGTAATATTCTTTTTGTTTTCAAGGGTTACGTCTTTTACAGCACTGCTTGAAACATACGGGGCATGTACGTTAGCAGATCTAACCAGTGTTTCTCCCGTAATATCCTTTTTGTTTTCGAGCGTTAAGTCTTTAACAGCACTGCTTGGAACATACGGGGCATATACGTTAGCAGATCTATCCAGCGTTTCTCCCGTAATATCCTTTTTGTTTTCAAGGGTTAAGTCTTTAAACGCATTTCTTGGACACGGTGGATTTACTTTACCAGATTTTGTTATTGCATCTCCGGTAGTATTTGCTTTGCATTCGAACGTTAAATCTTTGCTGGAAATTGAACTTGGCACTATGGTAGGTACTCGAAGTGATTTTGTTCTCATAGGATTCATTAATGCTTCTATCGTCGTTGGGCTTAACTGGAGATCAGAAGAGCTACTTTGTGCTTTTTCAAGAAGCGATCTAGCAAAACTTCCCATCCTTTGAAAATAAAAAAAATGTTATTATTGACCATTGGTTATCTTAACCTTAAAAAATATTTAACAGGTGTGTTGAAACAAACAAGGGTCGGATTTTGGATTGGATTGCTGCACATCCAAACAAAGAAAGGCTAGACGACGAATATTAATTTTGGGACTGAAGAAATATTTCTCGAAGGCAACATTAACTGTTAACTGTAGGTAATTGGTCCTAGAACAATGGTGCATTCGAAAAAATTTCTACATTCTGTCCCAAAATCTAAAAGCAGCAATCCAATAAAACCCTAAGCCTATATTTTTTGTTATTGTTCATAGTTATTAAATTGTCCTACCTGTACTTCGATCCTCCAATCTGGGGACCAAATCTAGCTGTATTTCTAGTAAAGTTGACTTTAGTTGGCGTTTTATTACCATTTTGGTCAGGGACATTCACGAGACTCTCTCCGACTTGATTTCTTCCAGCGTCCTGAAACATTCAACATCAATAAATATCAGTACAAACTTTTCTTATAAAACTAGGTCAAAATCATCTAATCATCACATCCTGTCCCTACACCATCGACCAGTTCGATTTCTCTCCTACTTACTAAAACCAAAAATAAAAATAAAATACTTACCATATTAAATACTTTAGAATTTCAACTGTTTTTGAAGAGCAACTAGCTTGATTGTGCCTTGGTTTGGTTTTCCTTTGACTAGTATTATGACATTGTTTCAACACAACACAACTTAAATGTATTTTCTACTTTTCTTATTTAAAAGTAATCAAATCTTAACCTATGTTCTCTTTGTAAGCAGTTTTTTAAGACAGGAGATTTTAATAAAAAACAAAGTAAACAAATAATAAATTGACACAAATGATGACACAAACAAACCGTACACGAAGAGTAGGAAAGTAGAAGTAACGGTCAACGTGCTCTTGGGTAATGATATTGTTATTCAGTAAGTTTGAATTTCCTCGCAGATCTACCCGCTCTGCTATGTACGACAAGGCAAAATGCAGTAAGATACAATCCTTGAAAAGAGAAACAAGTAAATTAGTGAAGCAATAATATAGGTAAATTAATTTTTAATTAAAATGGATGATGAAAAATGAATAATGATTATTATAAATATTTTAATTTTCTAGCTCATAAAATAAAATAATAACTAATAATAAGTCATTGTTTAATATTAATTTTATTTAATTTATTTAATCTATTTAATCATTGTCACAAATAATTGAGACGAGAAATATTTTATTGTCTATTCATTTCAGGAGTAATGTCAATTGCAATTGTCAATTAAAGCTTAGAATTTTGACATACGGTGCAGTGCAGTGTACTTATATTTTTTCGGCTAATAAAAGCCTCAAAAGTAAATTGGCCTTGTACAAATATTTGGGTCATGTGGGTGGCAGTGTGAGTGCTTCACACTGCCACCGAGAATGCGATACTTTTAAAAGGACTAATTTCTTTCTCAGAATAGTAGAGAACAAAATCATTGTATTTTTGTCAGTAGGGGCATAATAATCAAATTACGTGATTGGTAAATATTAGTATTTTGAAAATATTTTGGCATTTTGCCCAAAATTTACGCTACTAATTTATGCTACTTTTACGAAAATCTAATGCTATTAATATATAATTTTTAACAAAATTTAATATTTAGGTGCATCATAGGGTCAAAGACCAAATAGACCAAATATACTTGCTTATAATACTTGTACATTTAATATTTTTGTTAGTAAAAGGCATAATAATCAAATCGCGTGATTGGTAAATATTAATATTTTGAAAATATTTTGCCATTTTGCCCAAAATTTACGCTACTAATTTATGATACTTTTACGAAAATCTAATGCTATTAATATATAATTTTTAACAAAATTTAATTTTTAGGTGCATCATGGGTCAAAGACCAAATGGACCAAATATACTTGCGTAATAATACTTGTACATTTAATATTGCGTGTTCATAGGATTGAAGAATTTTAAACTTAAACAATGCTTAACTTTTATCACTGAATGAATTTTACTAAGTTTAGTGCACCGTACATTTACGGAATAGTAAATATATAATTGAATATTTAGTAGCCACTACCACTACTATAGCTATGAAAGACAAGCTAAAGAGAATATTAAGGAAGAGACAGGCTTATAAATTAGTTTAAGTATCCGAAATTCCTTTACGGGAAGCCTTATTGATGATAACATTCCTTCGAGAAAAATATTCTCCGAATGAATGACTCACGGCTTCCTCGAGTGAGAAAGTAGCCATTGGGAAACCTTATGAAGACCCAAAGAAAGGAATCCACTTATCCGATTATTATTACATATTAAATTAATTTTACTAGGGTGGAATAATAAGATTAGACTCCCCATTAGTAATATACGTCAATTTAGTGACATCTAATAAACTCTTGTAAGAGTATGATATCAAGAAATATTTTAATGCATATATGTGTTGGTGTTATATATTATAGATTTATGGACCTCATGTAAACCATTAGTACAATTTTAGTTAAGTATATAAAAAAATTCTGTAAATGAACGTAAGTGTTACACACGTTTTGGTTTAGGTCAAATGCAATATAAGCCTTACACACTTTCTAATACTAATGTACTAATCACACATCTATAACTGAAATCGTGTTCAGTAAGTTTTATTCGTTTCACTGCACCCTAATTTAAATTACCAATGTATGCAGTCGTATAATGAGTCTTCTCTTTTAACAAATACCACAAACGAATATTATGTTTGCCTAAATGGCATAATATTTCTTTCACCTGAAGACAGAAAGTTTGTCTGTAGTTGAAAAACTAAAGGAACTAAAAATTAGAAACCTGTAACTGAAAACTTATTCGGAGGTCACAATATTATCGCTATTTCTTCATTCTAACATATAGCAACTACCTAAATTATTTCCGTTGGCTATAAAAATAATTGCTCCAGTTAAAATGGTATACACAAGCTCAAAAATTGATTTTGAGAGCCTACCTGATCCTTCGCAAAAATTCGAACTACAAGATATTATTGGTGAAGGTACTTATGGAGAAGTCTTTGCTGCCATAGATTTGGAATCTGAAGATGGTAACAATATTTTTGATAGTTTATACTCATCTGTAGTTAGTGTGCATGCCTAAAAATGTTGATATAGTAGTCTAAAATATTTACTAGTGAATAATTTAGAATTTAGCTACATATTTGTACATATTATATAATATTGTCCATATTTGAATGTAAGTTGTAATTTACAGTCAAAAATTGCAGACCTATTCGCATATATCTTTCTGTAGTAATAATTATATCCATGACAGAGAAAAAGGTGGCCGTCAAAATTCTTGAAAATATTGCGGAAAATATGGAGGAGGCAGAAGAGGAGCTGTTAGTCCTTCGAGATTTAAGCATTCATCCAAATCTTCCAACTTTCCATGGACTTTATTTGAAAAGAACTGTCAGACCAGAAGATGCTCAGTTGTGGTATGTAATGGAGGTAGGCTTGCAAAATTACTCACGTTATTCATTCTAATATATTTTAATATGTAAACGTTTTTGTTCTAAAACTACCGATTTTCTTTAGGATATATTATTTGCTAACCGCAAAATAGTCGTATATTTTTGGTCGCAGTTGCTATGTGTTTCTACGTTTTTTACGTACAATTTTCTTAGAAACACAGCAACTACGAGATCGTTACGTAACGATGCTTCGAGAATTTCGAGCCCAGGTTAAGTATTATTAAGAGAAGTTCCTACTTTTCTTTGCGTTTGGTCCCCTTTTACTTTACCCAAAGAGATATAATTACAGTATAATATATTATATCATGTCGCCTAAAATTCTGGTACCAGATTCTCAACTGGGTAGCAAAATTGCGATATCGCAATTAGTACGTGTTGCTAAGAAAATTAAAATTCAAAATTCCTAGCAACACGTACTAATTGCGATATCGCAATTTTGCTACCCAGTTGAGAATCTGGCTCCGAACTAGCACATACAGTAGAGTACATAATATGTAATCACACTTGTTCTATACACTTTTTAATTGTCTAGCTTTGCAGCGGGGGTTCTGTAACCGATTTATCCCAAGGCCTTAAAAAATTTGAAAACAGGAAGCTATCCGAACTCCAAATTGCATACATTTTGCGAGAAGTTGTTGATGTAAGACAAATACAAAAATACTTTCGAATCTTGTGTACAATTATGAGTATTTAATTTATGAATGAGACATTGCATATAGAAATGAAATTTTAACCATTTTGTAAATTGTAGGCACTTGTCCATCTACATGCACACCATTGTATGCATAGAGATGTCAAGGGACATAATATTCTACTGACAGGAGATGGAAGGGTAAAGCTGATCGATTTTGGTGTGGCTTCTCACTTACATGAAACATTAGGAAGGAGGAATACATCTGTTGGAACACCTTATTGGATGGCACCTGAGGTAATAGCCTTACGCACTGCCATAATATAACTACAGTTTGTTTCTTAAACATTGAAACATAAGAGAAACAATATATCAGCTTTCTTCTACTTTCTCCATGCATTTCATAAGCTTCCCTAAGATTTACTCTAGATGGTATCTAGGTTAATTGTTTTTTAATATCAAGAGGTATTTTTAGTTCGTGATTAAGAGAGCAAATCGTAAATATTTATATACATTTAGTTAGTGTGAAAATTATGGACGTACACTAATTACTTTCATAAATAAAAATAGGTGATTGCATGTGAAAGGCAAATTGATTCCTCGTACGATGTTCGCTGTGATGTATGGTCTTTGGGTATCACATCAATTGAATTAGCGGAAGGCGAGCCTCCATTGGCGGACCTTCACCCTATGCGGGCACTTTTTCAAATACCACGGAACCCTCCTGCAACGCTTACCAAATCAATGGAGTGGTCCAGGGACTTTAATGATTTCATTGCAGAATGTTTAATAAAAGATTCAGATCAGAGACCTTATATGGTAGAATTACGGCAACATCCTTTTCTTCAACAAGTTGGGGTTACATCCAACTTCATCCGAATGGATTTGGTCAAAGAAATTAATCTCATCAAAGCTCATGGGAATTTGAGACGACGGGAGCCAGAAGTTACTACAAAGCATGGGAAATTGAAAACAAGCCGAAACGCTCCACTAGAAACGATGTTTGTGGACGATCTTGCTGCTCTATGTACCTTGGATGAGGTACCCTTAAAGACTTACTAGAAGAGTATTATTATTTTAATTGTGAAACCAAATGTATTTGTAGATATACAATAATATACCACAATATTTGCAGGAAACCATATTGGAACAGATCTACAATCGCTATGAAAATAAACAAGCCTATACGTACATTGGAGACATTTTATTAGCTGTTAACCCATACGAAGAGCTTGGAATATATTCCGATTTTGTACGTACCTTTTATGAAAATATTAAGTGAAAATATATTATGCATCTTAATTGTAATTGGTACACTTTGTCATTGCAACAGTACCAATTCAAATATCGAGGAGCTAGTACCGCGGATGTTGCGCCTCACATCTTTGGAGTAGCTGATCAAGCTTACCATTCCATGCTGCATCAAAAACGATCTCAAAATATTGTCATCAGTGGTGAAAGTGGATCGGGGAAAACAGAAAGTGCTAAGTTTCTGTTACAACAATTGGTGTATTTGGGAAAAGTAAGATAATTAATGCCTATAATGTACAGATAACGAGCTTCTAATATATTGCCCCTAATAAAAGATGTCCTTATACGTAGATACCGCATTATACAAAAAATACACCATTTTTATCTCAAGCTGCCTTATAGAAGCCATTCTTATAATGGACTGTTTTATAGGAGCCCTCCATACATAAGTTTCTACCATTCTTGCTTATATGCCTACTTTAAGCATGCTTCTACATCTAAGAACTTTTATATCAAGCAGAATGTCTTTTATGCGCAAAGCCATTTTGGACACTTCTTTAAAATTGAAGACTGATCCATTAGCCCTTCTAATATGCATGCTTTCTCTAGCTTTCTAAAGTTACAAAGCTCTCCGCTGTCAATGCCTTCAATATTTTACTTCAAGTAGTATTTATACAACAACAGCAGCTTTTAAATTGTTTAATGATCCATTTCACATTTACCATAATTATGACCTGTTTAGATTCTCATGGGATGTAATGTAATGCAGCACAACCTAAAATGTTTTGCATATTTTTTCTACTTAAAGGCTCCAAACCGTAATTTAGAAGCAAAAATCCTACAAGTCAATCCAATTATGGAAGCTTTTGGAAATGCTGCAACTGGAATAAATGTAAATTCTTCAAGGTTTGGAAAATACCTTGATGTGACCTTTACACGAACTGGAAAAATCACGGGAGCTAAAATTTCGGTGTATTTACTGGAAGAATCTCGTGTTGACCATCAAGCTATGTAAGTGTACCCTATCATATATTTCAACACTAACAGTAAGAATCATTAATGAAAGGCTTTCGCAACTGCAATTGTTAGAAGTAATTACCTACATGGGTAAAATTGCCTTTTTATAGAAACGAATCAAACTTCCACATATTCTACTACCTTTTGGATGGATTAGATAACGAAGATTTGAGCAAAGATTTTCTTTTGGAGAAGAAGCGGTACAGCTATCTCCAGCCGATTCTTGATGATCCTTCCATCCTGCTTGAGGTATACATTCTGTATTTACCAATAAATTGAGAAATTCAAAAGTAATTCCCTTGAAAAGGTATTTATTAGAATTTATTAGAATTTATTCTTTCTTTGAATTTTGAAATAGGAAAATGTTCGGTGTTTCGAATCCGTCAAAAATGGCTTTCACATTCTAGGATTTAATGTACAAGAAATTGAATCGATTTATATGGTTCTCTCCGCAATATTGCATCTTGGCGAAGTTAGATTTGATACCGGAAATGAAGAGGACGGATGTAGCGTTAAAAATCCCGAAGAATTAGATGTAATTGCCACTCTCCTTGGAATTTCAGCAGGGGACTTAGGAGTGTGTTTAACAACTCGAAGTGTCGTCACTTGTGGAGAGACATTTCTGAGGAGACATAGCGCATCTGAAGCAAGAACTACTCGAGATTCTTTAGCAAGAGGATTGTACAACAGACTCTTCAGATGGATTGTCAACCAAATTAATGCCTTGCTAGGCATTAGCCGACTTGCTTAGTAAGAGCATTTAAAATTGCGTGCGTATCTTGGAATGCAAATTCTGTATACGTACCTACATTAAAACTTTTCATCAAAAATAAATGATTTTTAATTTCTAGCGGCGATCCTTTGTCCATTGGAATTTTGGACATTTTTGGGTTTGAAAGTTTTCAAGCAAATTCAATAGAGCAACTTTGCATTAATATAACAAATGAGCAGTTGCAATATTTTTTCAACCAGCACGTTTTCACTTGGGAACAGCAGGTAAAATTCGGTACCGTTATTGTATTATATGAGCATTGATTGAGACATCATTATTGGCCTCTGCATATATACTTACGGTAAACTTACATTCATTTGGAATGCGCTTTTCCCTAGCTTTCACCAAAAATACAGTAAAATTTACATTCGCAATGTTTCGTTGTGAAAGTGGTCGTATAATTCTTCAATTTTATATGAAATTAAAGGTGAAAGTACGATGTACTACTTTCACCATGTAAAATCATTTAAGTATTGGAAGATTAACCATAAATTAATTTTTGCATAAACCACAAGTATAGTTAATTATCATTTTAATTATGATTAAACTATTGATAAAAGTTAACGTACGCGTTACAATGCTAAAAGTAAAAGCGAGTAGAATTTCAATTTTTCAACTTTCCATTTACTATACAGTGTAGAATATAATATATACACACAGAAAAGTGATCGAACGTTTGTAGTAGCAATATGTGAAAGTGAAAGCAGTATATGGTACTAGGGCATAAAAAGAGAAATTCTTTTATGTTTACTTTATGTATGTGACGTTCCCTATACTATGTATGCCTTCATTCTTTAATTAATAATTAGCAATTATCCATACTTTGTGACAGGAATACATGGCAGAAGGAATAAACATCGATGTTATACACTTCGCTGACAACAAGCCAATTCTTGATTTATGTTTGGGGAAACCATTGGGTATCTTAGCTTTGGTGGATGAGGAATCTCGCTTTCCCCGAGCTACTGAATATTCCCTTATGGGTAGTTTAACATTTTCTATCTTGTTATACTACCTAATTATGATGAAAAGGCAATAAGTACTATAATATATAGTTTTAATTAGAAAATATTACATATACTAATATGATGCTTTCTCTTACAGAAAAGCTTGGAACAAATCTGAAAGGAAACAGGTTCTTTGTTCGTCCAAAATCAGATTCAGATTTATCGTTTGCAGTATACCATTATGCAGGAAAAGTGACTTATAATGTGAAAGATTTCCTCAAGAAAAATAGAAGTTGGCATTCTTCTGGTATATTTTTGTACTACATTCTCCAAGAAATATCTTGAAATTTATTAATTGTGATACTTGAAATATGACGCTATATGTTTGTAGATATCATCGAAATATTGAGGAACTCTTCTATCGAAATGGTCCGAGTGATTTATAAATGTCTTCTGACAAAAACGGGACACTTGTATGCGGGAAATAGGCGTGAGAGTGTTGTTCAGGTAAATACGAATCAATAGATTCGATTGCGTGTAGAATGCAATGGGTGAGTGTATGTACTTATTTAATTTATAATTGATTTGCAGACGGAGGAGCATCTCGGCTTAGCTTCTCAAACAAGATCTCAGCAAACAGTGGCAATAAATTTCAGGTATTCTCTTACAGATCTGATGTCAAAACTTTTGTCTGGAGAACCACATTTTGTGCGCTGCATCAAGCCCAACAATCTAAGCTTGCCACAAAAATTCGACCATGTAAAGGTGTGTTACACTACATATTTAGTATTTAACCAAATCTACTCCGAAATATATATTGGCTAATGAAAATAGTCTCAATGTAAAATATTTATGAACCATCATTAGGTATTAAGTCAATTACGACATGGTGGAGTTTTGGAAACAGTCAAAATCCGCCAGTCTGGATATTCTCACAGGTTTTCCTTTGCAGAATTTCTGAAAAGGTACCTATATTTTATCCATGCTACCCTACTTTTGGAAATAAAAGCTTCAGTTGTATCTGCTGGAATCAATTAAACGTAAAATTGTAATATTATTTTAGTTATTGCTTCTTGGCATTTAATTTTGACGAGCGTGTTGTTGCTGACAAAGAATCCTGTCGATTACTGCTTCTCCGACTGAAGTTGGATGGATGGGCAATAGGAAGAACAAAAGTATTTCTTCGATACTATCATGTTGAATATCTGGCCAAACTATGTGAACAACAGGTAACGATTCATTTAATCTAACATATTGGTATGGACATTACCGATGGAAAAACTCAATTTGAAAAATTTAACAGATAAGGTCGATTGTTTTTGTGCAAGCCTGTGTACGTCGATGGCTTGCTAAAATAAGACTTCGAAAAGGAATGTGGCAAGTTGCGAAAACGATTATTTCAGCACAAAGAGCTGCAAAAGCTTGGCTTGGTAGAAAACGATCTGCACCTGCTGAAACTGAGAATCAGACAGGAGCCAGAAAAAGTCTTAATCCATCTTAAAATGCCATCTTACTCAATTGGTAGTATGTGTATGCAATTCTATGAAAAATAAGGTTGACATTTTTTAGAAAGGGGAGGCTGGCTTAGAGCTCAGATCGTAGGCGTTGAAATGGACTTTGAAGATATAAAGACACCTTTAAATGAAGAATCGGCTGCTATTCTTATTCAAAGCCGTAAGTTAAATACTCACTCAGAAATTTGGAAAATCCATGTTCGGTACTTTTAAATAGTTAATCCTTTTCCTGGTCTTAAGATTTTAGAGGTTTTTTGGCAAGGAAAAAATGGGGACCAGTTTTAGAAGAAAGGATCAAGAAAATTGTTTTTACTCACAAGAGTGCAGAAGATGCAAAAAAAGCTTTAGAAGT
>JAQFYC010001639.1:0-32272 GCA_034694165.1 Tomocerus mixtus | reverse complement strand
TTAGACAGTCTTTTTCAAAGTTTCAAGCAAATCGAAGGGGGTCGTGCTTTTTTGTCAGAAAAATGAAAGACATACCCCATACCATTCCAGGCCAGAAGGAGCAGTAAGTTGTAGAAGGACCCATTGACACTTAAGAGCATTTTGTATTATCATTGTTGTGTACTTAGGTTCGGTTGGTTTGAAAGTTTTCTAGTTTTAGTATCTGCTCTGTTGGTCGCCTGGTACTTATACATACATACATATATATAAGAATACACTCTCCTATTGCATCAGTATAATTCTAGGATTGTACTTATAAAATTCTAAATGTTACTTACAGAATATCACAGAAGAGATATTCCATCGCAATCGTAAATACCATCATTGCATTTTGTATTGTACATACAGCATATCCCTGGCATTATTTGCTATTGCGGGGAAACTAACTGTAGGTGTAGCTTTAGTTATTGTGGGACATTCCTATTGTGAAACCCTTTTGCCTTGGCATTGCTAATACCATCTACAACTATTAGAATCAGATGTGTAGTAGTTTTGCTTTTTCCACAGTAAGTATTTACTATTTACTATTACTATACATATGTTGTAATGCCTTTAGTATGTAAGAGTTCAGTACTGTACTGGGAGTTGTAGTTGTAGTGTGAGCTCTGTTCTGGTAAATACATGGAGAAGGAGCGATATCTGGATCATTTCTTCTTTTCATTGTCGATTTGATGTAGGATAGGGAAGTATATTACGAGATATAGGTTTATTGTATGTATTATTCCTTCTCGTTCGTGTATGTGCATGTTGCTAGATTGAGATAGCGATGTGATGTGATGGAACTGTGAGCTTCCATCCGTTCGTTCGCTGGCTGGCTCGCCCCACTCCCTGATTTTATTTTATTTTCTTTATGGAAATGGAAAAGACTAGTTCTATTATTGTATGGATACTGTGTACACAGAAATATTAGGTTGTATGCTAGAGTGCTATGTACATACATACTTTTGCTATCACTATCAAATGTGCACTTACATATAAACGATTCTGTTGTATTTGGATCTAATGTCAATGTCCATTCTGTTAGTGTGCGGTACTTGAGAGAGTGAAATGGAAAAGGCAATGCTAGCAATACTAAAGCAAGCTAGCAAGATAAAGTAAAGTAAAGTAAAGTAAACCGTAGCGAAGGAAGTAACTTAACGAAACGAAACCCGGTTCACTACGTATGTACTACATAGTAGTAGTAGTGATATCACATCAACTACTAACAGTCAGTTGAGTAAGAGCCATGCGGATTGTTCCTCGGGCTTGGTTTACTTTACTTTACTTTACTTTACGTTAACATTACATACTTTCCTTGTGGATTCTATTGGGTTTGTCTCTATGACGTGAGCTTATCTCGACTGCTTTTTCCATAACGATGATTTTGATAGCATTCACTATGTTCATCGATTTATCGCTTTTGGGTGGACCACCACTTTTCACATAAAAGTAACCAAACCAAACCAAACCACCATCAGAAATGTATGTATGTATGTAATGTAACTACGTACTATGTACTTTGTACTGCAAATCTAATACTACACTTACTACTTGTCCTTACTCAAGTGAACTGAAACTTAATCGACATTGCTTGCTTGCTATTCCTTCCTTTGTCCTCTGCATCGCAGTCCAATCCATGTCCATACTGTATGTACCTATACAGTACACACAAAAGTAATGCAAGGCAAGCCATTCATAGTAAACACGTAATGTACATACGTAACCTAACGTAACGTAACGTAAAATACTTGCGCTATTTATAGTCAAGTAAAAGGATATGAGGTTTTATATTTTACGTTTCTGACAGTTTTCTCTCCTCTTTTCTATTCTACTTCCATAGAGCCATACAAGTCGACAGTCTAAAGCGGATGCAGAGAGAAGAGACCGACGTAAAGATAGCGGATCCTTTTAATACCCGTACCGGTTTACTCTACTCTGTATGTATTGACTAAGCATTTGCCATCATAAAGCTCCTCTCTCTTCTCCTCTCCAATCCAATAGCGTCTGCTTACTATCTGTCATTTTACAGAGACATGTACATAGACTTTTATTGACCATATTGACTTCCCTTAAATTCCAAAAATGTATTCTATGTAATATGTATGCGGTAGGTACATACAGAATCTGTAGCTAAAAGATAAGAATTATAGATACAGTAGTACTGTATACAGTAGTTACATTTGCACATAAGCAGTATATAGTAATATGTATGCAAACGAACTTTTAATAAGTTTTTTTAGTTCCCTAGCATTTTTTAAAGAGCAGAGAGTATGTTATGTTCATCTATATGGAATCATCTCGGTGTGTAATTTCTTCTGTTCTGTAATAATATTATAATTGATCAAGATAAGCGTACATACCCTTGAAAAGTTATATTACAACTCCAACTATGGGTGGAGACACATATTCGAGTGTTTTTAACAAGTAAAAGGAATTAGTGGTTTGGTTTGTAGTGTAGCGAAACGAAAATCGATGGATATCTATCTCGGCAGTAAATAAATAGATGAAATAATCACAAAAACATTTTACACTGATTTGAGTCTACTGCAGAACAATGCTGTTATCATTGTAAAATTATCATTGTAAATTCTATAGAACTTTGAGCAGACTACATAGGTTGCCTACTCATTGTTCATGCACATAACATAACGTAAAATATATTAGCAATGAAGGCGCTGGGCGAGGAATGCCTTAATTACTATCTGTTTACTATATCTACATGTCTGTACTCTGTACTATTGTAGAATGTAATGTAATGTACGTTGCTTTGGTATGTTATGTTATGTTATGTTACTACAATAGACACTGACGATGAGGACAGGATATAAGGTGTAATATTTGAACCCGGTTTTGAGCTTGCGTTGTTTCCTTCGAAAGGAAATCACTCTAAAGTTGCTAGCCAATTTACTTGTTTTGCTTTACATTAGGGCAGTTCCTTTTGCCTTTAGTTTATTAGCCAAGCCAAGTCATGCCAGTTGTAGATACGTATATAATACTCTTGTTCGCCAGAGGCTATCGGAGTTTTATGGCACTGTGTATTGTATATTGTGTGTACTCCGTAGTTATGCATGTAGATACATTAGACAGAGCGTGGATTGTGATAGCCCTCGCAATCAGTTAGTTAGATCAGTTGAGTTGTGGATATGGGCTTAATTCTCTGCATACATTTATGAGAATTCCACAGCAATGCGATGTATGTATGTAATGTGCTCACACTATTACTTAGTGCTCAACAATAGGCAATTCAAGTGTGTGGATGCATGTTCTGTTTTGGTACCAACGAACCGCAACGCAACCCGACAACGCCAACTAAACGCTAGTAAATCCAATACACTAAATTCTCTCCCTCTACCTTTTCTGCATAAAATGTATCCGTTTATGTCTATGCTATGCATGTATTTATTCATTTATGTATATAAACTTGTGTAAATGGAACTTTATGATAGCACATGTACAGATATATGTAAAAGGGGCTAAATGTCAGTTGTAGTTGTGGTGGTATAGCTAATATAAATATGTATTTACATATTCACATTATACACTACATACTTAAAGTAAGTATTAGCAGCCCTATGTACTTACGCAAGTTACCTACTTGAAGAAGTTGTAAAAATGATTGCATTTTGCTGCAAATAACACAACCAGAGCTGCAAACAGACGAGAAGACCGTATTAAATGGCGTGTTTGTCTGGTTTGCAGATTTTTTGTGTCTGATTTTTCATATTTGATTCGACTTGGCATAACACTTGGCTTGGGATAAACAATGTGTGCTGTGGTGTGGTGTTGTGTTGTTTAAGTTGAGTGGGAGAGTCTGCAGGAACCCAGAGTTTAACAAGACTACCCTTCAAGTAATAAACGAGCATTTTAGTTGACTATAAATATCATGTTCGTGAAATTTTTATGAGTTGACTCGTACTGAGAATAAGTTAAATGAGTAAATAGAAAATAATACTTGTAAGAATGTATCTGGATGTGCAAACTGCAAAGTGTGCATGTAACCAAGAGTTTTATACTAACACTAACAACGCAACGAACGCGAAGACATAATGACTTAGGAGTAAAGTAATGACTAGACGAACTTTACTTTACTTACTATCGTTAGGCACTACTGATAAACGGTTAAATGCTATTGTAAACAGACTGTTCTAAAGCTGTGGCGTATTTGTATTTTTACTATTGTATTTATCTATACAGAACAGAACAGACACTACCACTACACTACAATTTACACTAAACTAAGATAATCGGAACTAATTGTATGGTATGCGTTTGCATTGCTATTATAACTCAGATAGATCCTAATTCTACACTGTAAAAGCAGACAGTTGTTTTTTATTTCCTTGCGAAAGAAAATTAAAGAGTGTAATAGTTGTTTGTGATTTTTATGCTGTGTGAATTGATACATACATTTATATACCTATAAGTACCAATAGTGCAGTGTAGTGTAATGTAATGTACGCAGCTTGTCCTACCATTTATGTATTTATATGAAAAGTAGGCATTGATTGTGGATATCATTTAGCTTATTGTTGTTAGTTTTATTTATTCAAGGCACATTACAAAGTATCAGTTTTGATTCTTTCAAATGTATTGTGATTATGCCAACAATATTGAATTACAGCGTAGTCGTAACTTCATCTATGCCTGTGCAACAGCTTAACCTATGTGTACAATAAGCTAGCTACGTTCTACGTTTTGAAGGTATGAAATAAGTTTATATTGGATACCTACTTTGAAATCTACTCGTCATGTCAGTATCGTACAAACAATAATACATAATACTTTACTTGCTTTGTAATGTTTGTTTCATTTTGTTATCTGTGCTCTCTGCATGGTGCAATTATTTATATTGGAGTTGGATTGGAGGGGGAGGGAACGACATGAATACTCTTTCTTCTTTTGAGTTGAGTTGACTCACTCGAGACTGAGAGTCGAGGAAGGTTCCATCGTGCTCACCGATCCGAAATGGGAGGGGAGATATGTAGTTTGAGATGTTTTTTTGTGAGATGTCGATGTCCATGTCAATGTCACAGATATCGTATGATGTATGGAGTATCAAATAATATTATGATAATGACATAAGGTAGGAAAAGCTAGTAAATGTACCTGTCTAACATTTGTTGGGTAAAGTTATTAAAGGTATACACAATACCTAGAGAAATAAAATTGGAAACTTCTGTTGTAGTTGTATTGCATCTGTAAAATAAAGTCTTTAGGAGTATACATAGGATTTCATTCCAGTTGCAGTTGAGCTAAGTGTAAGCCTGGCTCTGGCTCTGACTCTGGCTTGAGTTAGGAAAATGGAACGGAGAGACGAACTATTGAACTTAGCGGAATGAGTTTGTAGAAGAAAAGAAAGCTACTTAAGTGAGGACGATGACAACTATGCGGGTGCATGTATGTACATCACTAACACTATTATTGCTACTTAAAGCAATGTCCTTACCTATTTCTCTTCCTCCTACTGTACTTACTGGCTCTATACTGCTAATGCTTAATGTGAAGTAGCTAAATGTATATAGAGCTAGGAAGAGAAACTATGTATGTATGTCGTCAGTGAGTTGACTTGACTTTGCGTCGAAATAGTTTTGCTAGATAAAAGATAGAATCTCGTTTTGAGAGCAGAGCAGAGCAGGCTAGGACAGGCGGGGAAGTGAAGGCAAACCAAACCAAGCCAAACCAGGAGTGGAAATATGGTATAATATAATATTATGGGGCGGATCTCGTCTCATCGATAGCAGTAGGATGTTCTGTTCTCTGCTCTGAATTTCAGCTCCCATGGTTTCCTTTAGCTTTAGCTGGTTTTGGTTTGGTTTGGTTCGGTTTACTGGGTGTAAGTCAAGTAGTTGCAGTGGTATCAGTACCTACAGCCTACAGTACAGTAGTAAGAGTAAGTAGTATTAGCAATGTGCTTACGGATGGAACGTGAGCCAACTCGACACTTTTGGCTTCGGTTGGAATTGCTGTCATGCTTGGAATGAGTTTTCACTATGGGTGGAAAGAGCCTTTGGTGTGATTATCAGTCTCGGCTCGATGACATGTTTCCATGTACGTAAGTATGTGCACATGCAATGCAAGCCCGGCCAAACCAAACCCAAACGTCAACTCAAACTCACTCACTCCGTCGTTTTCGCAGTCTTCTTCCCGTTGAAATGAACCATACCAGGGAAAATAACTGTCTGCAGGCTGCATTGCATATCCAAATCTCTTATACACTACTTAAGTATAGTCTACTTACATAAATACACTTTCTACATTCCTATATCGTTAGAAATACGAAATACTATTGGAAATACAATGTTGCTATTGTAATCCTTATGTAAGTAGCAGAAGTATTTAGCAAACCTATTCTATCTGTATAAAGTTTTACATTTTTAATCATTCTAAAATGCCTACCCGATTTATTTCAGTGTTGGATCGATTGACATTTATGTAAAGATACCTACACGATTGTGAAATGTGTAGAAATATAATCCTACATACTTCTTGTAGTATTAGAAGCAGCAAGAGCACTGTTTTTGATATTGATATGCTAATGCTATGTGTCTTTAAGTGCTGGTATAATAGTGAATAATGGGAATAATAATATTCTGTGAACTCCATTTTTACTCTGCGTCACATTTTCGAGTAAATTCAAAATCCGTTGTGTTCTACTATGTTCGTAGTTTACTTTACTGTATGCATTTGGAAGGAGTGAACTGATTCTGAGTAAGTTGCTTTTGTGTTCCAGATCTTGTCAAATGCACCCGCATCATCGCCAGCATTTTTCTCTCTTTACCATTTGAATGACAAGGCTCTCAACACTGAGCCCACTTGCTTAACCCAAATGCGCATACATTCAGGAGCCTATCTCTATATCATGATTAATACGGTGAAAGCTGTTTAAGTTTAAACGTATTTCTCTGACTGAGTTTGAGTTTCCATTCCAATTCCAACTCTAACACACATAACATAACAAGGAACGTATGCAATGTAGTACAAACAAGAGTTGACAATGTACAACCTACAACCTACTGATACAGGCTTAAGGTTGAAGTTGAAGACATACATTCTGCAGTAGCACAAAAATATTTAAGGAAAGAATTGCTTTCTAAATGTCTCAGCCAAGCCAGTTTCAGTTTAGAGTTTACTAGTTCCCAGAGTAGGTAATATGATAGAAATGTGATGTTAACAGAGAAGCTATTTCGACGAGCTGTTACATATGTACATAGATATAGTATGTGTGGTTTGGTTCTATAGTACAGTACAGTACAGTACAGTAAAATGCAGATAAATAAGAATAGCGTCTCCTCAACGAGATCAGATCTGATGACGGAAAAGATAAATCAGACTTGAGTTGACATCCAACTCAGTGGAACAGTAATGTTTAAAGATAAGAAGAAAATAAAACTGTAGGATTTACATTCATACGTAAGCATAAAGCATTTGTTTCAAAAGAGCAACATTTTATCTCCTTTTAACTTAGGCACTTAACTTATGTGTATCTACATGTACATACATATGTACGATGATTGCTTATTATGCGTTTACATTCAATTAAGTACAAGTTATATTATTACACTGTAATTTATTTGTATCAGCCTAGCAATCAGCAAGAATGTGGGCTATAAATTAAAATTGGAGCTATGATTTGCATTTGGCACAAATAATTCAATTATGTTAAAATGCTGACGTTAACCTCGTTTAATTTTGCAATGGTGATTGGTATCAGGATAAATATCTATACATACAATACTACTACTTACATGTGTATGTTATGTTACACTGTACAATCTGTATGTAAGATATACAATGCATACGCACATTTAAGCCATTAGTCATTCTGATTCTGATTTGATTGTTGTAAAAATAGACACAGCGTTTGTTTTATAGCTTACAGAGCGTGCATGCACATAACACAATTCCGTATCATAAAACTGTTGTAAGTAACAATGAGAAAGCTATTAAATATTAATGTAAGCAAAATAAATGGTGATTTGCATTGCATTGTACGGAGGTTTGTAAAGAATAGTCTTGTAGTAATTTAATAAGGGTGGAGTGAAATGAATTAATGATGCAAAGGTCAAGTATCATAGATGATGTTTGCATTGCATGTTCTGAAGGGCATAAAGGAGAAGAAAAAGGATCAGAATGGTGATAGGGTCGGCTGGGTTGGTTGCACTGAATAGTATAGTAGTACATTACATACATACATACATTCTTAACTTAACTATGATGAAGAAAAGTTCCAACCGATGTAATACTAGGTATGTTGTATGTATATAGTAAGCTTTGCTCAAGATATTTGTGTATTTCTAATGTAAGAAGTTACTATGTTAGGAATTGCATAGCTGGAGTTGTACATTACTAGAATGTACACATTAGCCTGCACATTTCTTACTACTACTACTACATACTACATACTGCAATGGTAGTTTAGTTACTACTACTATTACTATTACTATTTACAATAGATTGAATTGGATTGAAATGGGTATTGTATCTGTAGTTTCTGTAGCTGCATTCGTACTATGTTCAAATGTTCAAGAAGTTGTAGTGAAGGAGTACGTACTATTAGGAAAGGAGAGTGAGGAATTCAAGTCGACTTAAAGTTTTAGTAGAAAAAGATAAGAGAAGATGAGCAAACTTCGCTTGTTCTTCTTCTCTTTGTCTGAGTGAGTGAGTAAGTGAGCGAACGAGCGAGTGAGTCAGATCGGATTCTACAGTCTATCCCTATCCTAGAGATATATTTACGTTAACGTACGTTGTTACGTTGTTTTATTAGTGAAGAGGAATTGAGTTTGATGGTTCGTTGGTTCAGCTTTGACTTTTGACTACCTCTCCTTACGTTTCTACTATAATACTCCATTTAGTTTGGCTTTGGCTGAAAAACATGTGAATTTTTTCCATTTCGTGTAGAGATAGCTAGTTACTGGTGGAAAACATCTATGCGAGTGAGTTAATCTGAAATTCTTGGTTTATGTAGTTAAAAATTTCTTATCACGAGCCATGACATCCCATGATGCAATGTAAGGCAAGGCAAGGCAACCTTTCAAAGACTTCAAACAAAACAGGAGAGACATTGCAATGCGATTGATCTAAACTTGGGATGGGAAAAAATTTAAACATTTACATAATCTAGGTATGCAGATTAGCTTATTGACAAAATAAAATTGTGCAGGACTCGTTTATTAGGCCATTTGTATTGGGAAAAGGAATTGCAGTTGAGATTCCTGGATTCGAACGACTTGGGAGAAAAAAGTAGTTCTACATACATGGTTGCAACGGCGAATGCATTGGATGTATTTATTATCCCATCTATTCCGTCAGTATACAGATGTTATAGTTACGTAATGTATGTACATGTACATACTACATACATAGTTGCAGTTCTACCAAGCAAAGCAAACTAAACTAAAGCAATGCAATGCCATGCCACCAAAACTCGTAGAGACAAAAGAAATAGAACATTTTATACATTGAGTTGACTTGACTTTGTTTCCCTTGCCTTGCCCTGGCCCTGATGCTTTGGCTTGAACTGAAATACTCTTCCTCTTGGTATGTCGTTCTAATGGTATTACTTAGTATTATGTTATGCTTTGTCCTGACATGGTATGACTTTTGCCCTACTACTCCGACAAAAGAATCTCGATGTAGAAACAGATAGGGATAAGAAGTTTTATATGTAACGATAGTGGCAATGCACATACTTTAGTTGCTCTCTTCACACGTACATCCAATCTGCGCGGACTATGTATGTACTTAACATAGAATTTTATTTCCAACGCTAGAGAACAAACAGCTCCTCCAAGTCTGGTGGAGGCTTCTATGCAAAAAATCACTACAGTACAGAGTACACTAACGTAAACGTAAAATTTAACGTAAGCAGTAAGCATGTAAGCCAGCTAGATACATTTGCTTCGTTGTAATATTAGTAATATAAATTGTACAGAGACGAGTGAGAGAGAGAGAAAGTAAACCGATAGCTGTGTGTGGGTCGAAAAGATCCCGACTCCCATGCAAGTCAAGACGAACAAACACTCTCCTACAAATATATGACGTATTTATGATGTGTTTATAAAATCCCTTTTCCTGTTCACTCCTATACTAAACATTCGAACTTACGAACTTACCCAAACAGGCAGTTATATAAATAAAGTAACCTCGAGCACATTAACATTTTATGTACATAGCACTCTAGTTTATGTCTCTTGACATTGTATCCAACTTAGCTTTAATTACGATAACTTATTACAATGTTGTAGCGAAGAATGTCAAATTAAGTCGTGTTATTTAACGTTTTTATACACTACATAGTATATGTACCTGAAACTGGTATCCTTATCGTTAGTGTCAATTATTTACATAACATAGGTGTAGGTAGGTATAATAATACTTTCAATAATTGCATAGAACAAGTAGTCCTTGGTAAATGCTAAGCATAAGTATTATTACATTAGAAAATCATCTACCTATTTACATTAGATTGTAAATGGGATTAAAAATAAGTTTTTTTCTCGTTAAAATAAAACTTGTCCGTAAATATTCCTAGAGAGGAGCAGGAGAGCTAGATTAGAGTATTATTTACAAGCAGTTCTGTATATGAGGTACCTTTAGCTTCTTTCCTAACTTTTTCTTTTCTTTCTTGCTCTTGCTATTTGTATGCTCATAAAGTTAATAAGTCGATACGTATGCATTATTTATCATCTTTTATAATATGTAGTAGGTATATGTAGCTTAGACCGGGCAGTTATGTTATCGACGTGATATTATCATTATCAACCGTAGCTAACACGTTTGCTATTAAAAAGTAAATAGCTCACCTCAAACTATACAAAGCCAATTCTTTTATGCATATATAATTTATGAATAGAAATCCTATGCATGCATGTATGTATGTGCTTTATAATAGCAATAAATGTTAATGCTCTTCAATATATTAAGCGAAATTGTAAATGGTAAAAGGAGCTATAATTTCTAAATGCTCTTCTGCAGATATCTACTACATAGTACACATAATAGATAGATATAAAATTATGGTGTATTTAAGAAGTAGATATTTAGTAGTAGTAGTAGCTATTAGGTAGGTTGTAGGTAGCCTATTTATATGTGTGCATCTGTAGTAAAAATTTCAATCTCACCATCATCCTTTATGTACTGAAGGTACATAGGAATAGGATATCTATTCAACGTTGAACTCAAGGTTGGGTGTTTTCTTCACCGAATGAATTCTGCCGTGCCATGAATTGAATATTGAATGGAGTGTCTGCCAAATATAGATAGAGAGGTAGGTGGTTAGTTTCGTTTGCACGAGTAAGTATTATCATCTCAGTGAGTCTCTTCTCTTATTCTGCAGCAGACTTACTTCAGTACAGTGTAGATGAGATGATGTTGAGTTGACTTTGACTACACAAAGTTACGTAACGTACACGTAGCGTAAGTTGTAAGTTCTAAGGCAATGTAAGGCAAGGCATTCATTTTTCTGTCTTGTCTTGTCTAGCGTAGTGTTCTGTTCTGTAGTGCTGATGTACCCCAACCAAACTATCTAGCCAAGCAAGCCAAGCCAAAGTCAAGTCAGACTCTATCTAAGCAGACTTTTAGGTACATGTTTCGTCTTTCGACTTATATAACATAATTGTGTATTGTATGCATCAGTATTCCTATCTGTAAGTTACTTATTGCCTATTGCTATTGCTATTGCTACTACTCCACTTAATGTAGAATCTCTGCATTAATGTTGAATGTTTTTTATCTGTATATTGTATTTTAAATTATATTGCAAAATTGCACTTGAGGCAAGTTATGCTACATTCGCCCATACTACTAATATAATACTCTTTATACTTTATACCATAATAACTTTACTACTTACTTTACTTACAAATACTATAGTAGTTCTAATACACTTACTAGCAATTACGCTACAAGCAAAAGCTGTCTACCTATACTATGTAACTATGTAGCTATCTACAAAAGTTGCAAAGTGAAAAGTACCTAATACTGATACTAATGCACACCAAATGCAATAGCAATAGAAATGGCAATACAATCTCTCTGCAGAACAGAACAGAACAGAAACAGAATGATGTGATGTGTTAGCTATCTTATGTAAGTACGAGTACAATTTGCAATACAATATAGACAGATGGGATTCTAATACATACATAAGTAATATAATGAATTCTATCCTCTCCTCTTTTCCATCTACATCCTATTCTGTCCTCTTCTCGTCTCTCACTTTACTCACTTAACAGAGTACACTTCTTATTGCAGCATTTTCTGTCAGCCAACTATCCGGTTTTTACCAGATTTTCATACTTTATTGCTGAAGTGTACTAGAGAGTGTACAAATATATTCTATACACGAAATATTGTATTATAATAGTAGTTCACTGGGAATGGCAATTTTTTATGCAGACATTTTCTGTCTGCTAGGACTTGGCTTCTTTGCCCTGGCCTGGACTGGCTTCAATCCCTTACGGTGGCTGCAAGAGTTTTAAAAAAGTTGTGAACAGAAAAGAAAACGTGTTTTAATAGCAAAGTACTGTTCTTTACTTCACTCAACTCTATCTTATCTAAAAGTGGACTAGTTTCATTCTTTCTTTATGTTTTAGAGATACAAAATGCACTTACACTTTCTGTCGTACCTATACAATGAATTCACAAAAAGGAGAACTCTATGATATTACAGCTTAAGTAAATATGTCAATAACATTATTCTGATACAGCAACGCAACGGAACTACCAGTAATCTGTTTTCATATTACGTTTTTCTAAAATATTCACCACTAAAAATATGAATACTGGCATTTTGGTTTGATTTGGTAAAAATAATATTTTGTTTTCAACCATAATTTATGGGCCATAATTTTACATTGACTATTGTATTAATTCAGCCTTTGGATATAATGTGGGGGAGTTCCAGCAGATATTCTAGCATTAATGTACGCGATATCTAGTAAATAGGAATTTAAATCTATTTTACAACGTATGCAACTGCGTCTACTCCCTTGTATTGAATATATAATGAACTAGATTCTTGAATGAGTCAGCCCTCTAATGCAGTGTAGTTTCAGTATGTGCGGCTTTTTTGGAGTAGAATTTCTTCTAGTATACAAAGTATACAGAATTGATTCTCGTCGCATATTTATATTGCTGCAAAAGAGATCTTCAAATTATTTAGGTATTCTTTCTGGAACTTGCACTTTAGGATTCGTATCGATTTGAGTGAGCTACTAGAGCAATTGAAATTGGAAAATGGTATAAGCTTGTCTTGCATAATGGTATCAAAAGTGTGCACACCAAACCGGGGCCGTAACAGAGAAGCACCGGCGACCCTGAAAATTTTACCCTTAGCATGTAGTAGTGTAAAACATATTTATTTGTTAATTAAGATCAAACATTATTTATCTGCATTGTGAAATCCATCAGTAAAAACAAATAACTAATTGTGTGTTTTTTTCTGTGTTTCAGGTACGTAAACTTTTTGTCCATTTTCTTTCTATACTGCAATACGGTAACGTACAAATCTATTTTAATACTCCTACATACTGTAATTCTCTGCATATTATCGATATATTTATTATATAAACGAAATTAGCCCTGGACCAGAAAAAGTTTCACCGTCAGTGGGTACGCTACTGTTTAAAACTACATTTTATACTAGTACTATAGTACGTAATATCCTTATAGGAAGTTGTTTTTTAGGAAAAGTGAAAATATTTACTAGTGTTTTATATTAAATCGAATTGTGTTAGTTAGTGCAAGTGTGTTAGCATGTCTACACACTACTTTGTGAAATTTAGCAAGATTGCTGGTTGCAAGTTGCGCTAGTAATAAATAGTATCTTGGCATTATACCTATAATAATTGGTCCACATACAAATGAACTCGGTTTATAGTATTATAGTTCACATAATATTTATAATAAATAAAATTTCTATTTACTTATTAGTCCTTTCTAGTTTTATTGTAGATCTATACTATAGTTATACTTACAAGAAAAACAGTATAACATAATAATGGTGCACTGTATTATGCAAAGTTTTCTTTGTTACGGTTAAAAACTCTTCTGAGCAGAGTAGAAACGATGGGAATTTTTATCAATACAGTTTCCCTGAGCAAAATGTATTTATAGTGAAGTTACACGGAGTTGAATGCAATGTAGCCTTTCTTTCTTGTTTTATTCACACTACTACCTAGTTCGCTGAGGATGTGGTGTCCTGGACTAATAGTCGTGGAAAATCAATGAACGGAGTAGAATAGAGCAGATCGTTAAAATGAAAATCTATCTTAACTGAGCCAATGACTTGCCCTGGCCTGGCCTGGCCTGCTACTGTACTATACTCTGTATTGTATGTACTGACTGTAGTAGATCTGTAGTCGTGTAATGCAATAGTATAGTAGCTACGTGAAAATGGTTACACTTACACTTACATTAGAGTATGGTACTACTTACTACTTACATTACACTGTTGTTCATATAGGTTGTTAAAGTACTACGTATGTAATAATGTGTTGTTCGAGGGATAGCTGATAGGATGCTATGTGATATGGATGTAGGATGTAGTGTAGGGCGATGTAGTGTAACGTAACGTAAGGTAAAGCTTCACAATACTAATACATGGGAAGCCAAAGTTGAATTTAGTTTAGTTTACTTAGTTTTGAAGACGGTTTGGTTGCCCGGCTGACTGCCTTGGTTTTCCTTGGCTCTTCGAGACTTGAGTCTTCTAGGGTTACTATCGCACTTACCGTTTTTCCACTTCTTCTACTTTTACTCACATAACATCGCTTGTATGGAATGGGACATGAAGAAAGACGGCTCCGGCTTCTTTCTTCTCTACTTCTAAATACATACATATTTCGTATTTCAAACTATGTTACAGCAAAGTTAAGGCTCGCGATTATTTGCTTGCAGAGCGCAAGAAACTTCACTTTTCCTTTCTTTTTGCAATAATGCAAAACTGGTACAGTACACTGAACATGAGTAACTAGATATGGACGAGGGAAGTGTAGAAAAAGCAGGAATTTTGTATTCTTTTTCGCGTAATGTATGCTACTGTTAATAAGCCATTTGTCTAATGCTCTTTCGGGTTCTTAACTATTTCATCCTCAATAAGGAGACAGAAATGAGGACAAAATGCATGGTTTTAAATAAAGTGTACATTACTTCCTATTAACATTTCTGCACATTTGATACCGACAAGCCGACAATACACTGATCTGCAAAATAATTATAAGTAGCTATTTTCCAGAATTGCAAGAATTTTATTCATTACTGTTAAAAGCGTACATTCTAGTTATTTGTGTGAGAGGATCTATTAATATAGATGAGGTTGGCCCAGGAGGCTTTTATGTACGTACGATAATGATATCATAATAATATGTATATCCAATCCAATCCAGATACCTTTTAGCTTTAGTTGAACGAGGAAAATGTGAGAAAATTCTGCCTAACAAAAAACCTCATTGTCTGTTGAATTTCCTTTCTAGCCATCCTGTTTCTATGAAATCACATTATTATTATGCATGAAAGAAATATCTGTACATATACATGATTATCGCTACAAAAGCTACATTATGTACAGTATAAATGTAATGTATGAAGCTATAAAAGAATTTTTTAAAAAAGTATTTTATAATTTGCTGCATGCACATGCCATGGCAAGCCAGGCCAGGCCAGGCCACAGAAACTCGTATTATAGTAATTGTAGGCTGTAGGAGACCTTGGCTCGGACTAAACTACAGTACACTGTTAATAGTAGTACACTGCAAATGTTGAGTCTGTCTAATGTATTAAAATGCCTCACACATAATTTTGGAGCGGTCTACTATTTTTGGCCTAATTTGCTTATCGTTAGCAATAATAAGTATGGCAGCCATGCTGAATTTTATCCAAGTCCAACTACGCTACACCAGTGCGAAAATTCTTAAGATTTCAAGGTCATATATCATGAAGGTAGTAGCTACAGCTAGCTATGTGTATTTATTATAGCTATGTAATAATTTTTATGTAAGACAGGTATTTAATTACCTTATTTTCTTACTAGGATCTGATGGTACTTATAGTGCCACTGCTTATTATGTACATAATTCAATCGTCCAATCAAGATCGTATTACGATTAGTTAAGCTACATAACATACTTACGTTTAGTTGGTTCACTTTGGAGGTGAGTTTTGCTTTCAGTCTACTCTTGGTGAAGATACGTTATAAGATTGTGAAGCTTTATATATGTACATACAGGTTACATTATGATATAACGTTGGTCTTGGTAATAAGATAAGTTACAAAATAAAATCACAGCAAATACCTCCTTGATTAGCTATAAGGAGAATTAATTAGAGAAAGTAGTAAGTAGTAGATAGTCGGAGATAAATAAGTTTGTGCCGCAATGCGATGAAGTGATAGTGATATGCTTTTACTGTACTCTCAAGGTTTAGCCAAAGGAATTCCCCTCAGGCTCTAGTATGTATACCCTTTCGTAAAATGATGTTAAATATATCAAGTCTTTCATTTAGTTTTTGTCCGGCTTGTTTAGCTTGCTCTTACTCTCCTATGGTTTCATCTTCTCTTGTCTTGTCTCGAATTTAGTTGATTTTCCCTGCCCTACTGTCAGTTAGTGTTTAGTATACGAGATTGTGGTGTGTGTATTGTATTATCTCGACTTGAGCTGACTTTGACTTGACTGCAAGCTAAGCTATGTATTTATACTATCTTATCTACTACTACCTATAGAAAACTCACTTTTATTTACAATTAGTAACTGCCTAGACATGTAATTGTATCCGTACAATACATCCTGGTATATTATAAGCTAGCGCAACATGATAGGCAAGAATTTTTTCATTAGTTGAATCTTGAATCATGCTCTCAAAATATTTTAACTCTTGGAACACAAAGGGAAAGAAGCTAACGTAAGTAAAGCAAACGACTACTCATCATTGTAACAAACCAAATCCTCTCTCTATGTAGATATACATAGGTACCGACGAAATATCTGTACATAGTAAATATATTTAGCCAAGTCTTGGAGATTACAGTAGACGAGCCCATCCAATCTTGGTAAGTATTATTATTTGTAAATGTGGATGAGGATGGACACAGATAGATAAAGAGTGAGAGGGAGAACAAGAAGAGATGAGGATTACAAAAGTGTATCAAGTATCAAGGTTATGTTTAGAATGGAATGAAGGAAATTAAGGTAAGGTAGGTTGTAGGTTGCCTTTCGTATGCATTATAGGTTCCTATGCACTAAAAGTACATATAGAGTAGATTTAGAAGATGAGATGCGATATGATTTGAGTTGAGTTGAGCTTACTTATTAGTTAGTTAGTTGTGAAGAGAAGAGGCTGTGCTTACTCACATCAAGTTACAATCATTTCAGTCCATCCATAACCGGCAGACATTGCATTTGATAAAGCCAAAGTCAAAGCTAGCAAAGGAAACCATGACATGGCATGGCATGCCATGGAACGGCAAGGCAATAGCAATAGCAACTTGCATCCCATAACATAACATCACATCTTCAGCAGATATCATCCTATTGCATATTATTACTTACATTACATACCTGTGTACACAAGGTATACACAGTATAATCTAAAGTATACAAAGTATACGTCCCCAGAATACATTATGATAGTATGTATGCAAGTGTATGTAATATTCAATACACACAACATGCACAGATTTAAATGTAGCTTCTGTTTTCCTATTAGGTAGCTACTGTGGTGAGCCATCTCCCGATCTCCTCATACCATACTTATTATTATCACGGTCATCACATCACGGAGTAAAAAACTCTTGAATGAAACGAAATGAAAGAAAGGAGTTTTTCTTCCTTAGCTCCTAGAACCATAGACATAGTATTGCAGAGTACCTACATAAAGAGAATTTAGTGAATCTTCTTACCTAACATAACTTAAGGATAAATTTATATTATGCAAGTCAAAGTCAAGAAAAGGCTAGGCGGCTAGACTGGAGCAATTCAACACTGTTTCCATATAAGTATAGAGTTGTGTGATGTGTGTATGTAATATAAATGGTTTATTTAGACACACATAGCCATAGACAAGACACCTATGCTAACTAATACTAAATAAGTATACTGTACATAACGCACTTACATAAATACTTACCAGCAGTAGTGTAAGGTATTTTATTTGAAATTGTGGGAAGGAATTTATGTATTACTGCGTATTGTTAGGCGAGATCGTGCTAAATTACAGGAATTTTCTTACTTTAAAGAATCCAAGACAATTATGTTCATTTCACTGTAGGAGTTAAGTGTAAGTCAAGTCAGTCCGGTGAAATAAGTGTTAGTGTACGTTCATAAATATGATCTATGATACATATAAAGTGTAACAGTTAAGGATATAAGTCAAATCAAGCCAGGACAGACAGGCTGGTTCTGGTTTAGTCTGTTTCAAATTGTGTTGTTCTTCTTGTGAAGGGATATAAGTTGATAGACAGCACAATTGCATTTACACATACAATATTACGTTGCATGTATCGTAATGTATTTATGTAGACACAATAAATATTGAAGGTAATATAATGCAACGAAGGCGATGCGATGTACATAAATGTTGCATGTAAGTTGTAAGAGAAAAAGTTTACCTTCATCCTTGTACACACTTCCACACACATTGCTTTGCTGCATGCAGTGCATTAGATTGTATTTGGAATAGTAGTGGTAGTGGTAGTGGTGTGTGTCTTTTATTATAGATATGAATCAAGCATCAAATGGGTATGGCAGTGAGAGGAGTAAAATAATATTGTGTAGTAAGTAAGAGTAAAAGAAGTAAGAAACGTATGCCAGAGTATTAGTTAGATAGTTTAAGTTATAGTAGAGTAAGAATAGTAAATCCAATCCAGGCAGGCAGGCAAAGGCAATTCTAATAGTATCTCGTCCCTATCCCTATCTAACTTGCCAGACGACTTAACACATCCGCTGTTGGGAAAGGGAAGCTTGAAGTTGAACTAGTGTAAAAACTGGAATCCACCTTAAAATTAACTCGCCCCGACAGTGGGGGGAATTTACATTTTTACTATTTTTTTAAGAAGGCAAACGAAGCCAAAGTAGATCCAAAGCCAAACCAACGCGAAGCCACAGAGCAAATTCATATTCATCATACATCGGCTATTTATGTTGGAGATATTTTATGAGTTTGTGCTACAGTGTAAAAATATGTTGCTTACTTACAAACTACATGCAGTAGGTATGATAATGTAAGTTGTACAATATTTCAATCCTTCTCCATACATGTAAAAGTTACATGTGTATGTAGTATGTATGTACTTAGCTTATCCTCAATTCTATACTAACGTAAACGTAACATAACGTAACGTAAGGCATAAATATGTATTAAATTATAGCCAGCATAACAGAACACACTGTATAACTTGTGAAGTGACTTCCTCAGTAACTTTGAAAAGTTACCTCCTGTTTTCAGAGCTCAACTGAGGTACAATACAACTTTCTTTATTATTATGCCACATTTGAAGTGATATACCTCTGATAGTCACATCTCATTACATAACCTACCTTCAAATGTTCAAAATGTTTAAGGGATCTACTCCTACTCTGTTTTATATTACTAAGTAGGATTACGTAAATGTATTGTAGAAGTTATTGTAAGCAGATTGTAGTTGTACAATAGCTATAGGCTAATTATGTGGGTCAGAGAGATAAATAGGTAGATACTGTACACATTTAGGTACGTACACTGAAAAACTGAAATTCATTAAACCAACCGTAGGTAAGGGAAAAACACGGGATAATAGCTTATGTCGAATTGTGCTGCGTTGTTGTGGTCTCATTGAGTAGATTGGGGAGAGTAGTCGGAAAGTTTGTTAGTGGTTGGTAAGGCATTATGATGAACCTTTGGTTTTCATTTCAACTTAGTACGTGCATAACTACTGTGTTTGCCTGTATTGTATTACCTGAGGAACTATTTTACTTAAGTAAAATTTAATTCAACAGAATTTGCTTGTCATGACTTGATTTGACTAGTTCGGCTGACCAATTGAATTTTTAATGAATTGTCTGTAATGTAGAAAAAATGAAATGAGGACGGCTGGCCAAAGAATCGAAAGATCAAACCGAAATTTTAAATTCTATAATACAATACAGTATGAATACCTAAATGATTAGGCTTAGGGTATTATGGTATTTTATTACGTTCACCTGAAATTATTTATAACATAGTGATTGTAGGTTAAATGTTCCCCGATACGTTAATTTTAGCAGAATTATTTGTCGGCAAAATTGTAAAGTAGTTGAAATAATGTAGATTTGTGTGTAGTTGTGTATATGGTCTACCCTAGAAATACTTAACTATATAAACACGGTTCGTTTGTTATGTATTACTAGTGCATATGTGCTGGAGAGGTGATAGATAGTAGAATTCGTATAGTGTAGAGTATTTTTTGCTAAGGAGAAGCAAGTTGCACAGATAGATAGAAAATAGCTTGCTTTCCACGCACGTACGGCGATGTATAGAGATTTCCATGTCTCCAGTTAGTTTCAAAAGTCACTCGGCCTTTGACTACAAAATGAGGACAAAACCTTTTGCTTTACCAATGTCTTTCTTCCTTCTGGTTCTGGTTCTGGTGGATGATGGTAGAAGTAGAAGAGTCGTTCCTACTACATATGTACATAATATAGAATAGAGTAGAGTACTAGTAGTAAAGGCAGGCTATGTTTTATAGTTTGTGTTCAGTTCACATATATGTACTAAGCTGACTACTGCGGATTAGTACCGCTACACTGTAGTATGTAGTTTTGCTTGTGCTGTTGCTGTTTTATGTTTTTCTCCCATTCCGTTAGAATATGGGTTTAGTTGGATGAAGAATAAAAGCCGGCAGAAGTTGTGTTGTAGGTTGTAGGTATGGAACATTCTGATGGTATGTAGCGAAATAGAAATAAAAAGGGAGCAAAGTATGTACGGAAGGATTGAGTATAAGCAGCTTTCATAGAATTCGCCCAGTGAAAAGTAAGATCTCGGATAAATGGAATTCTGTCTAAAACAGAAATGTGTGAATGGTAAGTAGTAAGTAGTAAGTAGTAAGTAGAGTTCCTATGTAGTTATGTATTTGTATGTACATATCAATGAATGTATATTGTATATTCACATCTATGTAGTTGTGTCTGATTTACTTATGACAGCGTGGAATTTTGCAAAGCGTTCAAGCAGAAAATACGACATTTGTGGAATTGAGGACGAAACTTCGGTTCAGTTTACTTTAAAGGTGTTTGCCTTTTATTGTACATACATTGTCCTGTCCTGGCTTGGCTTGGTCTGCATTGCAACGTTAGCTTTAGCTTTAGTGTTAGCCTGCGGACTGTCAGCTCTAAAGTCAATACTATTATGCGCAGGACATACAACACACATACTACTTACTTTACTACACCAAAGTCCTGTTCTTCTTCTAAAAGCTAAAGGAATATTCTACCTTCCTTCTTACATTACACTTCCACACGAGAACTTGCACTATTATATGGCTTTCTTCCTTTCTCGTTTGTCTATTTTCTGTCATTCTTATGTACATTACATGCATAACATACGATACTCGCTATAGCTTATAATATAAATACATAGCAAACAAGACTTTGTAAATATGAACTGGAAGACTTGACTTGCCTTGGCTTGGCTTGGCCATTACTGCACTTTGTTTGTGGCTCAGTTTCTTCCAATGGCAGACATGGCTCTACATTTACTTTACTTTACTTTACTTACCTACCTACAACCTACGTGGATAAATATCATACGCATTTTTCCTTACTTTTTCCTGTTACCAACTACAACATAACATAGCTAGCGAGACTGAAACGAAGAAGGAAATGTAATGGCTTACATTACATAACTACCTAGGACTGACGAAAAATGTATGTAATATACAACAGAAGATGGATATTATGGTAAAGTAAACTCAGCGAAACGAGAGCAAGAATTTCAGTAGCTACTAATGTGTATTATAGTGAATACACATCTATAGGCATAGCATAGCAAATGGAAACTGTAGTTTATTTAGTTGACATAGTGCCTACTTATGCTGTATGTACTCTTACAACTACAACATAATGGCTTGTAGGAAATATTGGTAGGTTTGCTCTGCTCTTTGCAAAAACAAAAACTGTTTATATCCATCTTATAGAAAATTGGAAAGCTTAAGCTTAGCTAGAGTTATATACGTAGGAAATGTTTCTGTGTAAAGCTAGTGTGTGTGTAGTATAGTGCATAAAAGATTTGTAAAGTTTTAATGGGAAGAATTATTTTTGTAGAACAGTTAGATTGAACTAGAGAAGGATTCATGGTTTGTGTTTGCATATGCATAATAGAGAAATAGCAAGGCAGGCCAGGGCAAGCTTGAGATTGGTTTGGCTTTGGCTTGGCTTGGCTGTGCTACTAGGTTTCTTTATTATGCAATATGCTACTTATATGTGTATCTGTAGAGTTTTATCTGTAATGTTAATGCAGAGGGTAGCATATTTGATATAAGCTAAGGTTGGCCGGTTTTGCTATGTATTCTATTATATGCAGACTAATGTCGTCGTCGGATTACTCTATTTCTAGTTAGAAAAAAAGAATTTAAAGTGAGTGTGTATTCTAGAATCTATATGCTGAAGATGGAATGTAAGTGGTAGTATTTTGTAGAAAAAGGTCTCTTTTGGTCGGAGGCTCTTCCATTCTGAATGTATGTGTGTCAAAAAGTTATGGAAACAAAGTATATTCCTAGTGCAAGATGTGGTTAGTGTTCCATGCAAATGCGTATGTACTGCTGTCTCAGGCATGGCGCCGACTTCTCTTACACTCTTTGACTAATGTCTTCCATTTCTCCCGAAAATTTTCTTTAGGGCGAATATGCCTTGCTATCAGCACACCGCATCGCTCATGGATGAAAGACTCATATGTTGTCATTTTTCAGCTCTCTCTTCTCGACGAAGCTAGCAAACCACTCGACTAACTCCATTCCAGCAACGAAGAGAGCAAAAGCAAGAGCTCTGCTCCTTTTTCTCTGTTTCTTTCTATTTGTAGGTTTTCAGTCAGTTCAGTTGCACAGATCCGCACATTACTTACACACATTACATTACCCTCCTGTGCATATCTCCATGTATACTTTACTGCACTTCTTTTCCTACCTAACAGTAACTAAAGTAGTAAGAGTCGCACTTTAGGAAGAACTACTACAGAAACAGAACAGAGTCAACTCAACTCAGTCTCAAGCTCTCTGTTCTCTTCATCATTTTTATAATGCACATCATAACCTAAGTGGATTGGGTGATGGTGATGTTGAACCAACAGCCGAGCTGAACCATGCATCCTTTCCCATATCATCCCAAGCCAAAAAATTACACCACACCACTACAGACTTATCCTATCCTACATAGGATATGTCTATACCTATACTACATTTTATACACATAGTACGGTGAAAATATAAAGTCTGTTCTTTTCGACGTCTGCCTTTTCCCTATAGAATCTAAATGCAAGTTAACGTGTAAGTAGGATAGACAGATTCGAAAATTATTTCCTATGTTCTTGTAGTCGTAGTATGTATACTGTTGTTACATACATTACATGTATGTATGTGTAGATAGTTAGGAAAGAGATTTAGAAACAGAAAAACGGATTTTATATTACCTACTTACGCAACTGTAGAGCACTCATTACTACATTTACTACTAGTCACAATCAGCATCACGTCCTCATTCTACAAATAAATGCTTTTCTATTTGTAAAATGTATTCTCTGAGCAGAACGTAATAGGATGAGCTTCAACTTCAACTCAAACCCAAGCTACTTACTTACTCTTCTTGCCAATGTTACTTTAGTTATGTTATGTTACTTAAAATCATTATTCCTTCATAAGTAGTTCAGTTCAATGAATTGTACTCATGTTCTTTGCATTTAATGTACCTATTTACAATGTAAATATGCAATAGTAGGGATATTTGTTTCGCTCCCTTGTTGTACTGTACTGTACGTATATATTGGAGATTAGAAATAACATATAGAATACATTACCTATATTTTACTGCATATTGTACATAGATTGTAGGTACTATTTCTGCAGTATTCTGAATTTCTACGTTTCCATTCCACTCCACTCCACTTTACAAGGTTTACTTTAGCCAAAGTAATGTAATGTAACGTAACGTGCGTAACGTAGCGTAGCTTTACTTTTCCACAACCACGGAATGGAATAGACGCGACAAGAAGAGTATGACTAAAAGTTGAGAATTATATAGTACTACACACAGTTCACTATCTCTCACAGTACCTACGAAAACTGTTTTTATGCAATTCCAAAGAAGATGAGATAATAGAAGGAAAGGAGAGAGCAGGCTAGAAGAGATGAGATACTTTTACATTGCATTTTCATATCAGTCTGGTGTATCGTGTGTCTAATGTAGTTTTTCAGAGCTTAAAAAGAACCTTAATGCCATATACTTACACTATACAGTCTAACGTAGCTTTTTATTAATGCAATCGTATACCTTACAATCTTATAATATTACTTACATTATAATCTACCTTGTACTAGTACTATGTAGGTACGTATAGAGAACTTACTTTTGCATATTTGTTTTTCTCTTTGCATTTACCATTTACATTATTAAGAATTTTTCAAATCTTATAGAGATTCATGGAGTATTATTGCTTAGGTACAAATATGCATTGCAGCACTTCCACAGTAAAGTAGTATATAGGTATCTTTAAGTAGTATTTCGAGAATTCTATGCAGACTGCAGTTAAAACTGAAGTGAATTGCCTCGTGAGTTCTGCATACTTACTTAGTTACTACAGGATTTGAATGTGTACACAGTTTTTTACTATTTTGTGTAGGAAGTAGATGTGCGACAGTGCACTGTTTTATGAGCATTACTATTACTACTACTACATAGGTAGGTAGCTTAACATTAACATTAGTACACGAATTCATTCTGTCCTGATGCGATGTGATGTGATGTTAGGAGGAATACAGATAATATATGTACTATTTATAAAGAACTACTTACTCTTACTACTTAAGAGTAGGATGTAGGATACGATGAACGAACGTAACGTAACTAATCGTAACGTAAGTAGTAAGTAGTAAGTAGTAGCAGTTGGTTTTGGTGCATGCATTAGGAAGCACATTGAGTATTAGGGGATGTATAGAAGTAGTATTTACATAGACTGTTACCTACAGATACAACGTACTCGTACGTACTACATAGTAGGTTGCTTTTATGTTGATATAATTTTAATTCCATTGAGTAGGATGGTTGCTTAAGTTTAGTTTGCTTTTGCTAGTTCCATTCGGTGTGTTATGTTGGTTACGTTTGGTTTAGTTGGCGTGACTCGGGGAACCTCCTTCTGCCTCGAATGTCTTCTTGAAAAGAATTTATTGGTTCCATTTAGGCCTCAGCTACAATCAAGCCCCATCACAATTTGAGCAAACGCATTCCGATGTCATTTTTTACGCACAATTTCCACCAAAATAGGTGTAATTGGCATTCCTCCGCCAACATCATAAAATGTAGAAAACAATTGCGAGATAAGAAATGAGCCCTGAATTTGTACCTTGTGTCACAATCTTGAGTTCATCAGTGTTCATCTTAACATCTATATGCCTAACTGTTAACAATGATAGCTAATCTAATGTAACGAGCTTTGGCTTTGGCTATATTATCCTATTGTACTGCAAACTTAACTGCTACTACAAATGAACCTACTACTGCATACTTACCACAAAACAATACTTTAGCTTTCTATTCCATACCTACTACCTACAGGAAAACAAAATTCAACATTCAACCCTAGGACTTGACTTTGACTAGCATTCATGTAGCTGCTACCTGTATGTAGTTGTATATGTGTACTTTAGTTTCTTAGGTACAATGTACGTTAGGTATTATATTCTTTAATGTTACATTAGGCACCAAGAGTTTGTTAGCATTAGAACTAAGTAGGAAAGCCAACAACTACTATAATGTTAACTGCTACTGCATGCTGGAGTCATTTGCATCATACTTACTTATGTATGGATGAGTAAGTAGGTACACAGTTTAGATACCAGCATAGCATTGCATTTTCCATACGTACTTACGTGTGTACGTAGCAAACATTCATGCTCAGCTCCACTCTTGTGTAGAATGTAGAATACACGTACCATATACATTTCTATTTCCTTTACCCTTCCAACACTTCTTTGGAGGCAATCAATGTGCATAATTTAGGAACGAATTTGTATTCCTTCACTTGCTACGCTATATTCTATACAATATACTTAAAAACATAGACGAGGCTTACATTTTCAGTGTAGCTGTAGGCAGAAGGCAGTATGCAGACCTTGCCTTTGTTTCTGTTCTGTTGAAATGAAACCCGAAGATTACAAATGTTGCTAATATATTTTACTATACTATTTACACACATAGTATACCCAGTCCTATTTAGAAATTATTTTGATTTGCTCTATCTGTAGTAGTCTGTAGAATAGTAAAGCAGCAGTTTCTTTAGGCTTAACTTGTTCAATACGATATTGCGTGTCTAGTGTCGTATATTAAATTGGAGTAATTTAATTGGGCTGCAGAAGTGAACATGTATCACTTAGATGGTTTCACAGGAATTTGTTAGGAAGGGAATTGAAGTGGAAAAGATGGCTGTTGTTGAAATTGCATGGAACTGGTACTATTTAGTGTGAAGGGAAAGGAAGCATATTATTACATAACATAATGGAAATGGAAGAGACTCTGACTCAAATTATGTGAATACATACAGAAACATGTAATAGAAATGGAGTAGGGGCTGAAGTGTATGTAATACGTGCTAAAACACAGAAATTGAAAAGTCAAGAGGAAGAAGAGAATTCAAACTAATATAGTAATAGTAATGAATTTAGTTGTGTGTAGGCAGTGCAGTGTAGGGTGTTTCGTACTCATAAATGTAAAATGGGTAATAGAAAATACAAAGTATAAAGATATAGGTATGTTATGTAGTGGTGATAATAGTGTAACATAACATGCAGATATTCTCAGTTGAGTTAAACTGATCTGTGAGTTCGGGAAAACAGGGAGGATGGAATTCAGTTCAGTCATAGAAAGTCGAGTTGTGGAATGGACTTTTAACACACTAATGGACTAATTAGTGTCAAAAAAGGCGTTAAAATTATTACCAGGTCTGTTATGTGTCACTTAGTCATATAATGTTTGTTGCTCTGTTTCCTGACTTGACTTCAGTTGAGTTCAGTTGACGGAGTTAAATTCAGGTTTGGTTTCACTGAAATATGGTAGGTACACTATTTACCATGTTATAACAAACACTATAACCTCAGTCCCACTAAGAAGACCGACGTAAATACATAGAAAGGGCCGTCGTCACAAAATATCTCTATTTCTATATATGTACCTGTGTCTCGTCATAAATGGCACTTTTCATATTATATGACCTTATTTAGGTACACTATAAGATTCCCTTATAGTAAATACTAGAATAATGGAACTTGGTATATCTCTAAACTCTTACGTATGTATAGCAATAATGAAATGTCTATACCGTACAATAACATAACACGAGGATTGAATTAGTTCGGCTTTCTTATGTCTTCTCTTCTGGTGATTTGGTTATGTATTACATTTTGGTTATAGAATTTGCTATAGTACTGATAGTATAATATAGGAATAATAATGGTATTTAAAAACAGACAGTTGAGTTAAGTTCACCAGCAATGTTCTGTTATGTGCTGGCCTGTTCATTTGTGACAAGTGAAGCCAAAGGATGGCATTTTGCTATATATTTCTTGAATATCTAGTAAGTGTAAGAAAGACTATTGCTCACAGGATATAATAGAGTAGAGTAAGTGAGCTGGGAATGTAATAAGTTGAGTTGGTGGTGTCTTCAGTCAAGTAAGATCAGTATAAATGATAGTTTGTAGTGTTTTCAGTGTACTAGTGTATGTATATAGTGGCAAGTGCTACTTATGTTATTGCGTGACATGGGGCCGCTTGCTATGACATGACACGAGGCTATAATTTGGTATTATTATAATTTAAAACATAATATAATGCGGATGAGTGTTCTGTTGGCCTGAGTTGGCTTGAGTTGAGTTGACTTGGCTGCTCTCTTCTCTCTCTCGGGGGCTCGCTCTCTCGAACTCGACTCCAACTCTGCTGAGTTGAGTCTTGGAGTCCAAGTCGGTCGTGCAGGACGAGCAGATATAAGGAGGTGAATGAAGCATTAAAGTGACATGAGATGCTATTTTCTGGAAGATATTGGTTTTGGTTCCGTCTTGGTCTTCGTCGTTGTCGTTTGGATTATACTCTCGTGTCACAGAATGGAGGAACTATGCCCTTGTGTAGGTTATGTAAGCAGTATCTATTGCCCAAGTAAACTCTGCTCAAGATACTTATGTACTACACTACGTACACTAACTATGGCCTTTTTACTATGTGTAAACTTAGGGGAACAAGAACAAGATACTCGTGAATAGCCATTGTTTGAAACGAAAGTTTCTAAATTGTAGCAACGAATCGTTACAGTTACAGTTCCTATTGCTTCAGAGCTGAACTGAACTGAACTTAAGCCCAAGCATAGAATAAGCATAGCAAAGGCCACGTTATATCATTATTGCATTAGATATATTCTGCAGTCTGTAGAATACAAGAATAAGTTGTACCCAAACCCAAACCCAACTCCACGTTCGTAACATAACGAACGTAAGTAACCATTTCCTTTTATCAACTTCTTCTTTGCTGGCAAAAGACGAACGCATCCCGTTATTAGCTCCTTGTGACAATACAGATGTCCATGTCTATAATAACTAACTAAATTGACCATTCTTTTAAATGGCCTAGCTATAGTAGCTATCTCTCCTCTTTGTTCAGCACAATAAGTTTGTATCGAATCTCATCTGCATTATTTTCGGAGCATCATTTACTCTACTGCTAGTCGCTAGTCTCCTCTCCTTGTCTTGTTTTATATGGTATCCTTGCCAAAATTGGTAGAGATAGAGATGGTGATGCTCCTGCTACTATTTAGTCTGCCCCTTTATATTTCATTACACATTCGCAATGGGATTCTATAGTTAATTATATTATGTTCGTACCATATTATTATATTTAACTGCTTGCTTGCTTGTTGGTTGTGCAAAAGCAAAAGCAATTGCAAAAGCTGAGGATGAAATAAAGTGTACTTGACTTGACTTGAAAGTACAAGTTGAAATTGCTACATAATATAGCTTTCCAAACTTTTATGTCCATCAAGGGCAACTGGTTCCACAATTAGCAGTGCTTTGGCTTGGTTCTGGCTCTATCTATGTACATGGCAACTTTTAAATGTTTGTAATCATGTTTGATTGACCAGAAACCAAACTACTCAAGGGAGTGTTAGTGTTAACATTACACTCTGGTCATTGATGAACTTTTGACCAAAAAGTTATCAACAGTTAAAACTTAGGAGGAGTCTGCTTACATTACTACGTACTACGTACGTACATAGAGGAATCAAACAATTGCTCAATTCCAAACTCCATTACAATGTACATTGAACATTGCATTAGTTCATTTAATCTAACAATTCAAAGTTGGACTTGGAATGGAATGGAACGGCTAACGCCCGGCTCAATTCCTTCACTCAAAATATCAGTTATATCTGTACATAGCTATGTGGTATACATATAGATGGATAAAACATGTTTCCTTATATGCTAATGCATATAAGTATGTAAGAATGTATAACTGCCACCGCTACCGCACTGCTGATGCTAGAGATCTGTGAGTGTAGGTAATTGCTGTCAAAATTATGTAATGGCATTGTTATGTTGACTGTTTGTAAGTAGTAAAGGGCAGCGGCATAGAAATCCTAATATTTAATATAGGTGGCTTGGCTCTTGCCTCTAGCTGGCTGTGGCTCTTACATAGTTACTTACATATACTCAAATATTTACCAGAAGAACCGCAGTTCCGGTAATTTCTGCCATATGCTCAAAGTTCGGCTGTCCTTTTTGTGGGTACTTAAAACTTCGATTGCGGATAAGAAAGAATTGCATTAGGTACTTGTATACGCTACTTATAAACACTATTAAAATTGTATTATAGATAAAGTGATAAAAGAACCTTTCACTTTGTATATCCGAATATAATCAATAGTGCCCTAGTCTGGTCCGGTATACATAGTAAGTATATATATGTAATCTGGATTGGATGTCAGGCCAGAACAGGCTTATAGGTACTTATGCTATAGATATCTATCCAACTTTGTATATTGTCGGAATGAAATTGGAGTCCGTACCAAATTTTTATGTTTAAAGTTTAAAGGCTTTTCATGGCATTCAAACCTCTTTGTCAGTAGATCCTACTGTGTTAGAAGGGATCTTGAAGGTAGAGTTGCAGCAGTCGAGTCGACTAAAATAATGGTAGAAGAGTTTTCTCGTAAGTAAGAAATAACCCTGTTTGGTCTTTATATATAGTAATAGTACAGATATAAGAATACTTTTGCTATGCAATGTAACGTAGAAAGATTACCATTCAACTTTGCGGTGCAAGCAAGCAGACTTAGGGTTTGACTCGAAATTCTCTTTCCACAACATAACAGTTCTGTCCAGCAGAGTCGTGTGTTTGTAACACTGTTCTAAAAGTTGGTTGGTTTGTGTTTGTGTAATGTAGTCATAACTCTGGGCTTATCAAAATAACGCAAATGCATGCACACCTTCCACATAGTTTTATCTAGCTAAATAATAGGAATGACAGTCGAAATAATATACCTAGAGTGAATTGTGTAGGTAGGAATGGGACTAGGAACATGTACCTAAATACCTACCTACCTACGCTACATACTTAAATATTTGTTGTATACTAGCAGCCCGTTAAGTTGAACTAAAGTTAAGTTATACCAAGGTATGTACATAGTAAATATACGCTGGGCTTGGGTCTGGCTCTGGCTCTGACCTTGCCTTATGCAGTATTGTAGGTTGTATCTTTTCAAATATGTATGTGTAAATGTTATCTATGTTTTCATGTGTGCTAGTGTTTTGTTTTGTATATGAATGTGTAAGTACTCTGGGAAATTGTGGCAATTTCTCAACGCAAAGCAAAGAAAGAAATGTTGCTCGAAATTTATTATCTCGAGCGGTTGCTTTGGCCAAGCCTTCTTACAAGAGTTCTGCTGGACTTAAAATGTAGACTCTGACATTAAATTAAGGCAAGGAACAAAAGCTGGGAACAAACTCATGGAAAAAAGAGGGGAAAGAATTACAAAATACATAGAACAGTCAACTCAACCAAAAACCTAAATCTAGCAAGTAGGCGACTCAACAAGAAAGAAACAAAACAACACAACACGAGACTTTTTCTATATGCTACAGTCAAAAAGCGTAATTTACCATGTACTTGTGTGGTATATGTATGTTATAGCATAGCTATGCTATCAAATGGTAGCCGAAGGAACGAGAACAACCCAAACCCAGCTATTCTAAAGTTGATGTGTGTTCTCTTCTGTTTTCTTAGTCCTTGGTCTTGCCTTGCCTGCGTTTTATTTAAGTCATATTGCGTTATTTTACTTCATTTTAGTACTCCAGCCAGAAAGTTGACTCAACTAGTGTTCTTATGCTATCAACTATCAGTATATTAGTTTTTCTTTCCAACTCTATATATAAATATATGTGTTTGTGTATCTTATTAATAAGCATAAGCGAAATTCATTCATATACAAATACGTACGTACACATTATGTGTGATGTCACATAGCGTACTTTTAGTATAGAATTCATGCGCGTGTAACTCTACTACCAAAAATGTAGGAAATATACAATTTTTATAGAAGGAGAATGAAGGTATTTGTTGCTCGCAGCAGTTATAGCAAATAACAATGGCAAAGCTACATTTTTTTGGATTTTTTTATTCCCCACAAATCCTTTCTCACTTTCACTCTTTGTTACATGAATACATGTGCAAGATTAGTGGAATATGGAGTCAATACATTTGGTAAATACCTCTTTGACATTCTACATATTTTTTGTTGACACACACTGTGCTGTTTTTTATTTTCCTATTTTCAACTTTATATCTACATTTTATTAATAGCTCGAAACTGGATAATTATTATTGAAGGATATGAAATAATTTTTCATTAATACTAGATTAATTAGGTTCTTTTCAGGGAAACAATGTATAAATGCTTAATAGAAAATATTTTCTCGAATTAAAAATGCCAGCTATATAAAATATGCTTTACAATTTGTAGCGACAGTATTTGGGGAAGACGTGTTTTGAAGGCTAATTTCCTGTGATGA